>JANSTT010018701.1:0-55105 GCA_026745375.1 Platyura marginata | reverse complement strand
TTGGATATAGTTATATATATATATATATGTATATCTATGTATATATAAGAAAATCTTGACGATGATCTGCCATATTGACTATCAGGAGATGTTGTCAAAATGTCATTTAAAATTTCTAGGAAATTTGATGGTAAAGTTCTTCCCTTTTAGGTTAACTAACATCAACGTATTGGAGAAAGTGAAACTTTAACAAAAGACTCATTGACCAAATTTGTTATAAATGTTTACGTAGCACAATTCCATATCTCTCTCTGTAGATATGTTTCTTTATATAAATACATATATATACATACATACATATATGCATGTAAATATAGAGAAAGAGTCGTGTATAGTTCTATAATATGTCTATGATGATATTCAATGCTTAAAATAATACGGAAATTCTATTGATTAAATTTAGTAAATTGTTCTTGATACTAAAGCCAATGGGTATATTCAGATGATGATGATGATGTTCTAAGAAATTGAATCGACTTACTAAATATATATACATATATGTATATACATATGTACAGTGTAGGTACATGTAGATGTATGTTTCGATACACTAATTAAATTAGTTTTCTTGAATGCTTCCATGACTTTTATGTAAAGTAAATCCTTTGCTTGTCAGTTAGCTTTCTAGGTATTAGATATGTTATGTATATCTGTATGTATAAACACAAAGGAAAATGGAGCTTTGTAGAAGTACATTTAAAGTATTTTCTAAGATTTTTTTTTCTTTTTTCTCTATATTTATACATAAATCACAATTCTCATTCATTATAGAAATAGACTTTTAGCGCTGCATATATAAAATGTATATATACATATATATCTACTATACATAGCCATACATAAACAAGGGGAGCAAAGTGATTGAAAAGCTTTTGTTAATAATACAAACTTTTAACTTTTTAACTATACATTATGCACTATTTTACTTAATCATTTTATCTATCTACATATCTATATCTGTAGATTATTACATTTTTCATTTCTGATTTCTGCATATAAAAAAAAAATCACTTTTGTGTAGGTACTCTTTACCAATAGGTATGTACACCTTTACCACTTCTTCTATATTATGTACTTACATATATATTTATAAAGTAAAGTAAAGGCATTGAAATTCAAAGAAAAGATTAAGCTTTTAAAAAGAAAATATTCTTCTGGAAAAGGTGAAAACGTTTTATTTCTTTTTTAAGATGAGATTAAATACTTTGGAGGCTTATAAAAACAATCTTTTTAGTTTAAAAATTTCTTAATTTAAACTTTCTTTTTGAAGCATTAAAGCATTTTGCATGATAAATACTTCAGGTACAAAGTGTGTATAGTACGAATACCTAACCTATATATAATAATAAAAAAAAAAAAAACAAAAAAAATTGTAAAGCTTTTTTGAACCTCCTGTGTATTTATGTGGAAATATTGCTCGAAATAAATGGTTATGAAATTTGATAGCGCAGTACGAAACTTTTGTATTTAGTTTTAATGTACCTATAGTGAGATGGGAATTATTTTATCACTTAAAGTTGTTTAAATTGTAGCACCGGTAATTATTTGGTTTTATAATGGCCCTGATGTTTTTGTTTTTTTTTTTATGTTTATTGTTTTTGAAAAACTTTTCCATCATTTGAAATTTATGCGATTTTTATTTTGGTCGGGTATACCTAGCATCAGGGCCGGTTCTAGATATTTGGCCACCGGTGCACAATTATTATTTGGCCGCTCCTATACATTATGGGGGTTTCACAACGACGAAGGTTTTTCGCGAAAAAGTTTGGCAAAGTGGCGAAATGCGTGTGAACAGAAAACAGTTTCACGAAAAATATCGTATCGCTGCTTTTGCGACATTTTTTTCGCAAAATTTCTTTCAACGTGTGAATGTGATTTTTTGACTTTCGCGAAACTTTTTCACTAAACCAACAATTTGGTTTCATGAAAGCACTTTCGCGATATTTTTTGACTAGTATACAACAGTTGGTATTGTTTATTGTGTATATTTGTTTAAAAAATGGAAAAAAAATATTATTGGAGTCGGGAGTCGGGAGTCGACAGTTGAGTTAATTGGCCGCCAACGTTTTAATTTTTTTCGAAGCCACCATGATCACTTTTGTAAATACAACTGTCAATATTTTCCACGCGGTACGAACACTTGTCACTTGTCACAAAGTTTGCTTTCGAAAAAGTCAGTTTGCTTTCGCGTGTGTAAACACTGCTATTTCTTTAGCGATACTTTTTTCGCGAGACTGACTTGCGCGAAAGAAAACTTTGCCAAAGTCCCTTCTGCGTGTGAACACAGAATTTTTTATGGCGATATTTATTTCGTACAACACGAAAGAAAACTTTTATCTTGTGAAACGGGCATTAAGTAAAATAAAAAAATAAAAGTCATAAATATAATACGAAAATAATTTTTTTTATTATATAACAAAAAACACTTGTGAATATGGTGGAGGGAGGGGCCTAGCTACCATAAGGCAAGACGACGCAAGATATTAAGGCCTTTGGCATTCAGGGGTCATTTCGACACATTGCAAAATCTACGATAATCCTAAAATTAACAATTTCAAATAAATATACGGATGAGGCTCAAAATCTCATGGAATGATAAACCTTTCTGACCGTATGCTTCCAATTGTGTAATATTCAATTCCAATAGAAATCACTTCCTTGGCTTTCAGGACTCAAATTTAGCGTCGAATTATTATAATTGAAATTGTATGTCGTTTTTTTTTTATTCTTCAAAATGCTATTAAAATATAGTGACTCCACTAGAAAGACTTATTCCGGCGATGATTTTGAAATATTTTTTTTTCTTTCAATAGACTTTTTTTCAAAAATATCTCGAGTCGACTTCTATCTGTGTGATATTCTGCTATTGTACTTGAATCAGAATATTTAGCGTTTATTTTTCTCTTTTTGTTTAAATAAATTGAATGTAAGTTTTAATTTTAGGGCCATTGCAACATTGTAATTTGTTTAATTTAAAAAAAATTTTAGATTGGAAATTTTACCCTTTGAAAAATGGAAAAAGAGAAAACGTCTATGAGTGGGGCCCAGAAGGGAAAATTAAAATTAATACAGTTTTATATTTTTTGACAGGGAAAGCTTTTGACCACAATTAAATATGGCCAAAAATTTCTAGCTATGCCACTGGGTAGAGGGCGTGCACTCAAAGCCACAGAAATTTAAATTATCTTAAAAATACTTTAAAATTTTATGGTCGGCATATAATTATAAATACATATAATTATGCCTTAATATACATAGTAATAACTGAAGTCTTCAAAAACAAAATAGGTATGATAAAATTACAAAACTTAAGAAATATAATTTAAATTTTCAGTAGAAAAGTATTACAGTCGATAGAACAAAAACAATGAATAAATTTTAACCGCCCGTGTGCGGTGCACAGCTTGCACATATACCAGAACCGGCCCTGCCTACCATTCTCAAGATTATTGTGACTTAGTGTTTTGCATCTGAAGCGAAAGATCTCGCATTCGTAGCATTAAAATAAATTTGTTTTCTCATTGAGCGCAACATCTTTAACCGGCTCTAGAAGACAAGCTCCAGAGTCAATAGCCAACAGTAAAATGGTTGAAAAATAACAAATCAATTATGTTGATTACTTATATAAACTAAGTGGGAATGTTTAGAAAAATTTTCATAAAGATTATCAAACAAAATAATCTGAATAAACTGAATGAAGTTTTGTCTTATGAAAATATCGTAAACTCTTGGTAAAATTAATACATTTTTAAACTTTATCATATTTACTTGATTTATTTTCGCCGGATATATGTTAACGGTTGACTGACTTATTTAGTCAAGTGCTTCTTTATAACATAAAAAAGATTGAACATATTTATTTATGAAAAACTATAACTCGAACTATTATTAAATTGTGTTATTTAGGTATATTGCCACATCTTTTGTACAAAGAGAATATGAAAATGTATTATCAAAAAATGAAATCTCATGGGGGGAAAAACCAATTTCCGATTTGACCTACGATAGATAGAGCCTTGTATGTAGAGCATGTCTAAAAATTAGATCTTTTTAACCAAAGGGTTTCTTCCTTCATATTTATATTATGTATGTATGTATGCATGTATAGATGCATATAAATACATACATAGTACTGTATATGTATATATATATATATATATATATATATTGTTAACATCAATATCTGTTTATCGGTACTATAAAAATGTTAAAGCAATATGCTGAAAATATCTTGACATCAATTTAAATAGTGTCCGTAATATGAGCTTTATGTGGCCATAACATGGGCTAATAGTGACTCTATGTCAAGTTACAGAATGTCTATGGGGATATCGTTTTCGTCATATTGGAAAATAAATATGTATATAGAGAAAATTAAAGGAGAAGATAAAATCAGATGAAAATTCTGGTCATATGGTAATGAGTTTTACAATAAGATTAAAATCAATTCGTATAATTTAAAATATACGACAAATAATGAATTTTTTATAAATTTTTTGTTCTTTAATTGTTTTAATCATTCAGAGCCGTAATTATCTTGTTACTAAGTTGGAATGCTGTGCATAAAGATAGGTGTATGAAAAATGAAATTCACTAATTTCTCCTTCTGGTTAGGATTGTTATTTGAGAAATCTATGAATCTAATTATTCTTTATTTTTAAATGGTAATATTTTTTCAAAATATGGAAGGAAAAGAAGGGCAGTTGCAGGATTTATATCCTGTTATGCAAAAAAAAGGTGTGGAAAATTAAATGATATGAAATGCCTCATTTAAACTAGGAACTAATGAATTCTATTATTTCATACCTTTAAAAATCATATTCCAAAGGGAAACAATTAATTCACATGTTTAGTTCGGAAAGCTCGCGAAAAAAAACCTCTAGATTTTCCTACGATAGTAGTTTTTTGGAGTTCGAAACCTGTAATTAAGAATTTTCCGAACTAATTGTCTGTCGATTCTACTATACGGTTGCTAGACCTGGAAAGTAACAAGTACCATAACATCAAAACTCCAGGTCTTCGTGAACAGGTGGTCAGACAGGGTTAGAAATAAGGAACTATGAAGAATGACAAATATGGAGAAGATTAATACTCAGAAGAAAATGGAATTGAATAGGACATACACTTTGAAAATCTAGGGATGACATTGCACGCAAAGCGTTGGAGTGGAATCCCCAAGGGGCTCGCAAAAGAGGACGACCGGACAAATGTGACGCCGCACCGTAATCGCCGAAGCTTGAAGAAGAAAAGGAATGGACAGAGGTGAAGGCTTTGACAACAAACAGAACGCGATGGCGGCTATTTGTGGATGGCCTCGTGGAACGATAGATGCCTCCTGATGATGATGATGATGACAGGAGCTGTATCATCTTAAATCATACGGTGAAAGGGACCACATTATCTTTAAGTTTGGAAATGCAATTTTTCAATTATTATTAAATTTTGTTAAAATACCAAAACAACACAACATAGATACAAATATCTCCACTTTTGTATACAACCCCCCAAAGAAGTGTTAATTTTCAAAAAGCTGTGTATCTTTCTTCATGCATCATAAACACGAACATATCAGATTATATGCATATTATATGAACGTTATACCTAACACCTTAAAATGGAAACATAACACTTGCTTCTCTCTGCATCTTGGAACACTCTAGAGAATTTTTCCATATGAAAATAAACAGTTATTTTTCAAGTTGTGGGGGGGGCCTTTGTTATTTTATAAAATGGGGGATGGTTTCATATTGTATGTATGTATATGGGTCTTATTTAGTTTTAGAGTTTATTGTTTTCAAAATTGAATGATAGGGTGAGAAATGAAAGAAAAAAAAAACAAACAAACAGACTGTAGATTTTATCAGACTTCTAAGAATTCACTTGAGCCCACTATGCATATAATTCCAGATGTTGAGGTTTTATATTTATGAAATAATAAATAGGGAGCTTGCATTGTATTATTTAACTACCATTATAGACAAAATGTTGTTCATGACTCCACAGTGCACGTGCAACTACAACCATTAACATTTATCAAATTAATTTAAAAGAGTGGGATGGATATTTGTTGTTTGGACTCAATTTTTTATTTGTATTACGTATTTTTAACTCTTTTCTACACAGCGTAAAACTGTAAGAATTTGTAGAAAATATAGTGTCATCCGTCCCTTTTTTCATTTATTCTCAACTTATAAAGAATATTGATGTGAAATTTATGCTGGAACAATTATAAGGTTTTTTGTTGTTCTATGTTACGAATTCTTTAACACGCTCGTCCACTCAATGTCGTTTTCGTACGAATTGCGTTCGTCAGAAATGTGACGAACCAGTTCGTCGCAATACACACATGTTGGTATCTTTCCACTGAATGCGTTTTCGTCCGAATTCGATGTATTAATTAATTAATTTTACCACTTTTTTCACTAAAAATTTTAAAGATTCGTTACCCATTAAAAAAACAAAATATAATTCGTTTCAATTAAACATTCATTGAACAATTATGTCAAAATTTACAAGAATTCGAACGAAAAATCCCATCAAAATGGGATAGTTCGCAGTTGTGATAGAAACGGACGAAAACACACAAATTTTATCGTATACAGTGGACGATGCTTAATATATTTCAGTGTGTTTGGATCTTTCGTCACATTTCTGATGAACGCAATTCGTATAAAAACGCATCTAGTGGACGACCAGCCTTATTTTTTTATCAATTCAGAATTTTAAAACAATTAATCGACTTCATATCCGAGTTTCAAATAAACATCAAGGTATATTGGAACTGGAAACGATCCGGCGTTTTGTCGTTTGGCATAAATACCATAAATAAATAAGACTTTCGCTATGATATATCCAATGACAGTTACGATCAGTTTTAAGACAAATTCTGAATTTGAATTTTATGTCTGTTTGGTGAATGTCATGATTATAATTTATAATTTCAACTCTATAAAAATATTCAAGGAAAGAAACCGACGATTGGAGCAGTTTAGATAAGTCTGTATAATATTGTATGATAAACTAATTTCCAAAATTTTATTCTAAGAATAAGTGAATTTTATTTACATTTGTACATATGTAGGTATTCTATACGGGGGTTCTTATAATAAATATCGTCTATTATAAAGTAAACTAATTATGTTCAACATAAAGAACATCCTCCTCCCCATTAATTTTATAAAATCATATTACATATGTAAATATTTGTTCGCTTTAAAATGTTAATATTAAAAAAAAAAAAGATGGAAAACTTTAGTCTACAGAGACTGAATAAAATCCTGAGAAAGATTTAATAAACCTTTTAGATGTGTTGTCTTCTACAGATTTTAAATTACATTGCAGCAAAATAATAGAGCGACAGCAGCGAGCAATATCTGTCACCCGGAAATAAGCTTTCATGTGTCAAATCGAAGCTGTAAATTTATGGGAACATTCTCTATTAGAACATACCAATAGGGAATAGGGAATATTCTTCACTTTGAAATATGATTTGGGGAAATTAATATTATTTTCTAGTATTCTTTTAAACTTTAATTTATGTTTGACGTTATGTGTGCAAAGGTGAATGTCGTATATAAATATTAGAGGTAAGTATTGAAATTAAGGATTTATCTGGATAATTGTTTAGAATATTATTGATTATTGAATGGTGATTTTTGGTGTTTGTTTATAAGAAATTGAGCAAAAGTAATGCAGTAACAAAGCTTGAGTTTAACGAGCGTAGTGTATAGGTAGTTAAAAAAATAAATATTACATCGTAATAATATTAATTTAATTTATTGAGAAACTTTTAAATAATAAAAAGAAAAGATTTACATATTCATGTTTGTACCTATTATCAAAAAATAAATAAAATGTAATTTTTATGTAATAAACATAAAATAATATTTCTTTTTTTATAGCACTTAACATTTTTATCGGTGAGCAATAGTGCAATCTTAGGGTGGAAAAGAATTTTAGTTATTTTATTTTACATTTCAATAAAATTGTATTTAATAATTAAAAGTTGTTGGATTATCGAAGATGGGATGTAGAATACCTAGAATACCCTAACACCTCGCCACTGGATAAATAATTTAATAGAATTGTGGTCGAGTTTACCATATAGACACTCTAATATAATGCACAGTATTCGCACAATGTATTATTGAACAAATCTCTTATTATCACAATTGCTCATAATAAAACGAGGAATGGTCACGACATGGACCTGGACGTGGACGTCCCTAACTACTACATACACACGTTGCGTATGTACAATAAAATCTTTATCACATGGTTGAATTTTTCATAGTCGCCTATCATAATGCCGTTTCAGAATTCCTTTAGACTCCCAGTTTTCTCTTTGGATCAATTATATTCGTTGCTATTCATTTGTTCTACGACTTTTTAAATTTCGGTCGTCTTCATCTGTTTCAAGAGCCCCTTAAGTTATAGAATTTGCATTTTTGTTTATATAAAATTGTTTCTCCTCTTTATTTTACATTTTAGAGAAAAATGTTATAAAAAAAAGTTGTAGATCTGAAAAAACTACATTAAAATGATTTATACAACTTATTAACAGGGTGAATCCTGACCAAGATATTTAACATCGAGCGAACCAAAATTTTGAATATCGGAAAAAGTCAAATATCTTGGTAACGGTTCACCCTATTAATAAGTTGTAGTTTTTTTAGATCTACAACTTTTTCCTTTATACAATTTTTCGCTAATATGTACAATAAAGTCGAGAAACTAGTTTATATGAAAAACATTTTAAATCCCGGAATTTGAAATTTTCAACACCGTAATTTCGGTTCTGGAATAATGTTCCGGGATTGGAGGCCTTATTCATTAATGCATTGTGATAAAATATAATTTTGAGTTATTTATTTAAATATAAAAATTATTATGATCATTGTAATAATTACCCAAATCGACAAGAATTACTTTGAAATTAAAAATTTATCGTTTATTCCACAGGTCAACATGTACAAAAAGTTGAATAAAGTTATTTTAAGTAAAGAATAAATAGTCGTTTTAAACGATAAATCCGTAATAGTTACCGTGCGCAAAACCATAGAATTGTATATAAATATGTCTAAGTCTAAGTACTTAATTTTAGTTCCTTTATTTATTTTGACAAACAATTTACATTGTGTACATAATTTCCTAATTTCAGCTATATTATTTCAATATACAAAATTTATAGACGCAGTAAGTAAAGTAAAACATAATAGCATAACTTTAACCAATTTTCTAAAATAAATTAATATAATCAAAACAATGGTTTTTATTCATGGCTGTAAATTAATTGAACATGTGCAATTTTATGCACTTACGGCATCAGCACACAATAGAATTTTGGGCACAATATTGTGTTCATTCGAAGATAAATGCCCAAAGATATTGAATCTATTACATACGAGTACATACATAGGTATGTACTTAACATCTACATACATATACATGCATATATTGGAAAATTGCATATTCAGAAATGTACAATGTACGTACATATACTGTACATACATATATGCAACATTGCAAACAGGATTATTTAATGTAAACAATAGAAAATACATAATATAATAGAATATTTTGGTTTTCTTGATTTGTTAGCACATAAATAACTACATAGCTGAAATGCTCTTAGGACTAATTAGCTTGAATTTTCATTTTATTTGTAATTAGTCACCTATTAAGAAAACGCTCTATCTCATAAATGGTTGATATCTTAAACGCTCCCTCCCCTTCCCCTCCCTCTTGTATACGATTTATAATCCCATATCCGCCATTTTCCTAAAGTCCACCGCTAAAATGAAACACCCTGTATTACATTATGGTTTTCTTGTTTTATGAATAAATAACATGCTTAACTCCACCGGGTTCTTTACTAAAGGGCCTTTAGACTAATTAGTCTGGATTTGAAACAATTTTATATTTTAGAATTTCTTTGCAATTAGGTATATTTATAAATATCAATCCTTTTTATGGCAATGGTGGTAGATATTGTATAAATACATATTGTATATATGTATGTATATGTGCAAGAATTCTTTAGTAGGACCAAGGCAAACATTTTCTTAGAATTTCCCAGATAATTTATTAAATATTATGATGATTTATGACATATTGAAGTCTGGCTGAGGAATCTAAAAAGAGGAATCAACCATTTTACTAAATTAATTTTCAATAAATTTACACTAATTCAAGCACCCTGTTATGACAGGATTGAATTATATAAAACTGGAAAACAAGATAGTTACGTGGAGCAATTATCGAAGATCTAAATTCAAACGGAATTGAATTCATAACATTAACAACACGAATGATTTTTGTTCATTTACAGTACATTCATTTATAGTCGGAGTGTATGTAGTACTAGTAATATGAATGTGCTTGCTTGTTTCATGAAAACCTTGTGGCTCTAATGCGGCCCACTCACGGACGAACAAATTTGACGAGCATCATGCTGGGAGAGCAAATTAGACCGTGGATAGTGTTGCTTTGTGTTCGCGAGAGCAGATTCGATAAAAATCAAAATATTTTGATATTTGTGGGCGTGGCTGTTTGGTTGACAAGTGAACATAACCTTAAATTGATAAAAATTAAATAAAAAAATACGTTTTTTTATAAAAAAATGAACAAAAGTCAAATTAAAAAATGTTTGTTGACAAAAATTTGATTTTTATTGAAAAAAAGTATTTTATTCTTTGGAAAAATACAAAATAATAGAAAAGTAAACAATTTTACATATTTTGAATGCAACGTACATGCACACATCGAAAAGTTCAAGGATTACTTGATTCTTTGATCTGAAATTTGAAATGAAATGGAACGATTTGAATTGTAATACTATTCGATGCATTCAATAGAATCAACTGATTTATAAATGCCGGCCAATAGGAATGAAATAAATTTCCATCTACTTCTGCATGATTGTCATTCTTCAAACGGCCATATGTATTCGTATGATTCAATATTATTTTCTCAATGTGCGGTGGATAGAACAGCAAAAAGGCATCCTATATGGTAATAACACGAGCCATAGCGGTACTGGTGTTACCTGGCCGACGCTTCAACATATTAGCAGCTCGGGTACGTCCTACTGTTTGCTGAATTGAAGTCGGGCTCCAAACAGTATTGTCTTTCGAACAAACAAAGGATCGACATCGAAAAAATCGCCAGCAGCACAAGATTCAGAATCGCTCGATCTATTTTCGCTTTCTTCTGCAGAAGGCTCGTAATTGTCGTCACTACCAGATGAAAATTTATCTTCATTAAAAGTATTTACAATCGCTTCTTATTAGGGTGTAAGATCAGAGCTACAACTAAGTAGACGTTTTTAAATATTACTATTTTATTAAATTTTATTAAATTTTATCACCAGCAGCAGAATAAATTTCAAAAAGATGCGAAATCTACACCTTAACGTAGGGAAGTAGAAGTCGTCGAAAATTCGGACCCCATCTATGAATGAGTATCTGAAACCACTCGATTTTCCTTTATTTCAACGATAAAATAAAAGTCACCAAATCTAAGTTCAACAACTTTAGCGGTTACCAGAAAAAAATATTTTCTACACCAAAAGGGCTCTACGGTTAAGACCACAATCATCTAATACGATATATTAATTAATAACATACTACAGCAAATAGTTTTATTAGGCTTATCAAAAATACTTCGCCTGACCTTTCTATATAAAAAATAAATATGCTGCATATTTATGTATGCTATAACTTTCTTTACTATCACCGAATAATCAAATTCATTTTCAAGCTACCTTACTTCACATAAATCCAACAATATTATTCTCTACTATATGGTAGAAACTTGTTGTTTTTCCTGTTCAAAAGAAAAAAAGAAAATGAAAAAAATCAAAGCAAAAGTAATAATAATCTATCCAATTTACGGCAAAGTATATCGTTTTACGTAAGCTAGCTTTCACATCATAATAAAAATATTAGGTGTCCCTAAATTTATTATCGTACCGATGCCATTTTTCCTACCTGTATGTAATGTATTTCTATGATTCTTCCCGCACTAAGCGTGCTTAAGGGCACCATATTAACCATTATACGAAGTAGCATCGCACAACTATATTTTTCTCTAGAAAAAAAAAAAAAAAAAAAAAACTTTTGCCAAAGTGAATTCTACACACGTAGCTTAAAAATAAATTTCCATTTCGACTAGATTTAAGAGTGGCTTAATCTTCTTTTGGAAATAAATTGCCAAGACTTTTAGAGATAAATTTTTATTTTAAGTAGTAAAAATGTCGTTTATCTTGAATTATACAGAAAAAAATAACAATGGATGATCGGCTCAATTGAAAAGTACCCTTAGAAATGTATTTTTTTTTTTGTGTCGCTCTTCTTTTATTTCGATTAGATATTGATTTCATTGGATATGCAATGGCAAAAAAAAAACAAAAAAAAAAAAACAACTTCAAACAGAAAAATTAGCATAGCTACAACCGAAATGAATCATTTACAAATTAATTTTTCTCAAAGAAAATTGTATCGTTTCTGCTCACCTTTTTTATTTTTTTTTTTCGGGATGTTTTTCTCGTCCTTTTATGGCGCATCTCCGATATACAACAAGAGTAAATTGAGTTTGTGTAACGATTTTCACTTCTTTTTTTTTTTTGCTTCCTTACCATTTTGTCAAAGGAAAAACTATTAAAGAAAAAAGGAAATTAATTGAAAAGAAAAATTCTGTGGAAGCATTAAATATTTAAAAAGCAATTAGTATAGTCAAATAAATGTAAATTTTTTACGTATTGTTTTATAAACTGAGAAAAGGACAATAAAGTAGAAGAATGGTAATTGTCTTGATGGTTTTTTTTTTGTTTTTTTTTTTGAATAGTGAGAAGTTGTGATGTAAATTAATATTAATGATAAAAGTTAAGTTGTAAATAAGTCAAACTTAACAGATACATTAATGATAATTAGAAACTGATTAGAATTCGCGGTGACGAATTGAAGGTTAAAAATATACCAGCCTGTGAACGTCACTAAGGTATGCATTTCACATTAAGCATTACTCACATAAAATGTTCAGACTTCCAAAATAAGGCTCTACAGAAATTACGTCATTTTATACGAGTATATCTAATTATTATCCATCCAAGGCACAACGTGATCAAAATTGTTGATGTGCTAGATCAGATAGATAGATTTTAATGTTGAAAGTAAACTGCTTCCACCACAAAATGATTCCATTTATCTTATTTTTAAAATCCTTACGTAAAGTTCACGTTCCAACAAGGTGATATGTGTTTGCCATTGGTTTAACTTGGTTGCAGTGGAAATGCTGGTTTTTATGCAACCATTTCGCACGTGTAAAACTGCTATCATGTAGTCGATTTATCGTTATGATTGCGAGGAATTGTAACAGACAGGAAAAATATTTGTGTCCACATTTCACAAAATGGTGGTTCATTCAGAACAGAAATTTGTTGCTTAGCTTTAACATAATTATGAAAGATTGATTTCAGTACTTTTGTTTATATTTTTCATATCTGATCTAAATAAATACAATGCATTATATAGATAATGTATAATGTCTTTAAGTCTAATGTCTAAGTCTAATGTATTTAAGTCCCGGGTTTAAGTCTGACTGGGTTAAAACATGAAAATGTTTTTCTCTGATATGTTAATTTGAATCTGAGGCCGAGTGGTTGGATTGCACTTAAAAACAGTCTGATAATGCCATTATTTCAAGAAAATAGAATTGCTTAAATGGCGCTGAAATAGCGAGCATTTGTAAGGTTTCCGTAAAAAGAACACCTCAAATGCTACATTTTCTAACAAAAAAAGAGATCATCAGATTAATTGAGATAACTGTAATTGGAGTATTGTATAGTAGGTCTAAGTGAAGTCCGCAGTGTAGGTGATTCATAAAAAATCACGCTCCTATCAAAAATCAAAATAAAATTTAAGTCAAAAGAGTATGATTAGGGTTAAATACAACCAAAATAATATACTCGGCCACAAAATTAGAAGACAGTAGGCAAAATGTGTATGGTCATCAATAGCGAAATCCATAAATAATATTGCTGAATGTTTTGCTTGTACGGTCCTTGACGAGTTTCAGTTAATTAATACCGAATTAAACATAACCTAAAGAAACAATATTTAAATATCGTTAATATCTCTGCAACGAAACCGTAGACCAGACAAAAGATCATTTTGAGTAGACCAGTCATAGATTGTGAACGCAGATGGCAACTTTAATACGGTAAGAGAATTTGAGTTCAGTATACGTAAATATATAGGTAGGTATGCACTGCCATAGAAAACATTTCATATTAAATCTATATTTAAATTTTTACCAACAAAATATCCCACTAATTATAATTAATAAACTATAGCGTACTCTCTATAGTATATCTCAAACGTAAATTAATGTTGATAGAAAAAAAAAATATAAAAAGGAAACGTGAATATTTATGGCGGCAATAATTTAGAATAAAACAAGGGAGAAGGCTTTTAACGAAAATAATGAAACACATTTTTAATAAGTGTAATAAATTATTACAGAAAAAAAAACTTTCACAATCTTTTCCCTTTGAATTTATGATGGCATGTATCGTACATATATTCCAAAGAAAAAATATTTCTGATAACAAAAATATAATCAAAGTAATATCTTGAGTTATTGAAGACATTTCTTGAGAAAACTGCATGATTGATTATGTAGAAGGACAATATTTTTATTTTAATACAAATTAATTGTGAAGCAAATAACAATAAACATCATAGATATTACGTTCTAAAATCCATTAAAAAAAATCTGGAGTCATAAATGTAATGGCAAATAGGTATGGTCCTACTATAAAATTTGTGGTAGTTTTAAAATTAACTTCATTTTCATTCATTCATATATGTATAGATATTTAAAAAATCTTATAATGAAAATTGGTAGAGTTTGCAATCCAAGTATTGAATTATGCATTCGGATAATTTGACAATTCGATTGTTCGGATAATTTTTTTCAGACTATCCGATGTGTAGAAAATATAACAATCAGTTTTTCGAGCGGATCTTGTATACCATTTATTTGAGTAGTTAGCTTTTACGTTTTTGTCAGTCTTAACGGTGTATGCAGTGTCAAAATAACAAAATACATACTAATAAAATGAAGAAAGAAGAAAAATTGTAAGCTCGTTTTTTTTTGTACTACATTAATTGAAAGTTCCTATTTTTACTCATCATAAACGCTTATAGAATACCTAAATTGGAATATACAAAAAAGCTTTCATTGTGATGAAATATAGGGGGTCTTCATTTTTGACCTACCGTTAAACCTTATTAGACCACCCATACAATATTACTATAAAATGCACAATTCTATAATCTTCAAAAGCATCGCTGTCTTTACTAAACAGAGCTTTTTTTTTAATTTTTGAATAAGAAATCTTGTTCGCAACTGTAAAGGATGAGGAGGATATTGGTATAATAATTTTTTTTTTCTGACACCTGCAAAAAAAAAGTATTTGCTTCAAATTCTGGTAGTGATTATGGATTGAAATAAACATTACACCAGTGCTATATGATTCGAAAGAAGGAACAATAGAAAAATATATTATTTAATAATTGTTCTCAATAAATTATCCCTGCAATCCCTTTTAAAGATCATAAAATCCAACAATAGGATAACCAAAATCCCCAAAAACTCATATGAGCTATTATACCATTCTACCAAACTACGAAATAATAACATTTCCAAAAATTTATGGCGGCATTTTTTTTTTTTTTTTTTTAAATACATACATACAACCATATACTATATACTCGTATAGCTACATATAGCTACATTGTACATACACACATGTATATTTACATTATGTACACAATTGTACAACTATTTACATTTATACTTGAACTTCAGCACTATGGTTGCTGATTTTATTTGCTACAGTAAAATGTGAATAAAAGCTTGAAACTCACTGTATGGAAGAGCACCAAGCATAGATAAATTGGAAAGATATGCAAATTTTATCAGATTTCTCTATGCTATAGTCCAAATATGAGAATGAGCAATGTTTTACTTAATATATTGCTATGCTTTCGTTTTAATACTTTTCGCTAAAGCAGCTCGTTTTAATGTAAATAACTTAAAATAGTGAGTTTACTAAAGTCTTTATATAATGTATTTATTTATTTATAAGGGAAGAAGACGTAGAGAAAAAGAGAGTGAGAGAGAGAGAGAGAGAGAGAGTATCTTAAAATCATTTAACGTTGAAATGTTATACTTAATGGTAAGAAATTAATTTTATATATTTCTTACCGACAACGTTCCATTATTGCAAACATAAAACTTACTTAATGGCCCAATGCGGCTTATATCAATATTATACGCGACATAAGACTATTGATTTTACTAAAAACAGTGCTGAAAGTTTCAGAAAATCTTCTAATACCCACACAATAAATGTTTATTTGTTCTAGGGAAAATCTCAGAGCATCACCATTTTATGATGCTTTACACCTTGAGAGTCTTCTTAATCGTCCCCATATCAGCAAGAATCGATTTTCTGGAACATATAATTTTGTCTCCCAACTATAATCCCTCCTACACCCTATATTCGGAAAGTTTCTTTGTTATATGTGTTATATGTGTATATATATCTATATAAAGTAGCAAAAAGAAGTATAGGTATAGTCTTATACTTACATATCTCTTTAGCACTGAGAGCGTACGAAAATTTAATGTGAAAATTTTTTAAGTTATTGATATTGCAGTTTTTCTTGTTTGGTAGACGCTTAGGAATTTGCGGTACGGCGAATAAGTTGTATAATAAATTTATGTGTTGTTTTATGTACGGTACTTGGGGTAGATGAGCTTTCTTCATAATGGAATAGTTTCGGTTTTCACTTTCTTATACATATAGAAAACTTATTTATGGAAAACTGGGTGACAATTAAAGTTGCCTACATTTCAGAAATACTACAGCAGAGCTTTTTTCTGGACAAAATTTCATGAACAATTTTTCTTTGCTGTGTTACTAACTAGGTACCTATAGGTGGTTTGAATTCTACTTTGAAATTTTAGCACTCCCAGTAAGAACACATCCAAATCGCCAATTTTTGTGAAATCGATTTCTTTCTCGATTTTTATATTAAAAAAAGGGCTAAATATAAAGGGCTAAATATAAAGGGCTAAATATAAAGGGCTAAATATAGATTTCTGGCGATTTGAAAAAATTTTGTTTAGTTGATTCTGGGGAGACTATTGTTATGTGACAATGAAGGAACCAAGGAACTAAAGAAGGACCAAGAGTAACTAGAACAACTAGAGATACTAAAGGAATTAGAACAACTAAAGGGACTAAAGGGAGTAACACAAGTAACATATGAGGGACCAGAGGAGTAAAAGAACAACAGTAATAAGAGGAACAATCGGGATTGAGTATTGAGTATTTGTTTGGGGGTGATTGATGCGCCTCGACCTATTTAGATCTATTGTGCCCCCCTTCTTACTTCTACTTCATGGAGCCACTCCATTATCTAGAGTACCTTCTCAAGTCCAGTTTCCTTTAGGAATTTTAGAATCTTGAGGATTTGGGGATGGAAAGTCCCTCTCGGCTAGGCAGTACCATCTGCTTCTTCACAGAACCTGCATGTGCCGCTTTCTTCCAGACTTAACTTCTTTAGGTTTCCCTTAAGCCTGCAGTGGTCTGTCAGGAATTCCGTCAGCATTCTAAGTCTGTTTTTGCTAATTCTTATACTAACTTCATACCTCTTTCGGTTGTAATTCCCGAGTAGAATTTTGGATTGCCTTAGCTTAAGAAGTTCATTCCATAGCTCGGCTCTTTTCTCTTCTTCCTCCTTTTTCAGTTCTCCTCGGATTGTATTTGTACCGATCCCACAGAAGGGCTCTGGAAAAAATCGAACAAGAAGAACAAAATACGACATAATATTTGGAATTGTGTTTACTTAGGTACCTGTAAAAATAGGTACAGTAAGACCTCATTTAGCGCTTCCTCGATTAACACTGAATCGATAACGCGATCTGCTCGAAGTCTAAAAAAAAGTGCGGTACTTCCCTAAAATCAATGTTTGTTTGCTCTCGTCCATCATGTTCATTAGCGGTGAACCGTGCTGCGTAACACGCTATTAATTTACATACGAGTACAGGTAGGCCCCCTACAACGCTGTACTTCTACAACGCGTTTTCGTTGCAACGCGGTTCAGATAATGCGGATTTTTTTCTATAACGCGGTTTTTTCTAGGTCTTTTCTAGGAACGTATCTACCGCGTTGTAGGAGGCCTACCTGTATTTAAAAAAATTATTTTGCACGTAGTCTTTGAGTTATTTGCCTCAATTTTTGTTATCCAGAAATTTAAAAACAAATATTTTATAAAATTTGAGTATATTTTCTATAAAAAATGGCTAAAAATAAGAAAATTCTACTGAAGTTTGTTCAATGATCCTCGCTTATCATAAAACTGGGAAAAATAAAGATATTTATATTATTTTTAATAAACCTTTATTTGCAGTTTAAAAAAAAAAATACAAATTTTGGAGTGTCCAAATACTATCTGACCGGTAGTGTACATCATACACATCTACCTACATAATAAATATGTTTAATTTAATTTTTGAAGTGCAAGTTTATTTTGGGAACCGCGATCAGCAATTAATCAAATAATTTTTGAGTTCAATGATTTAAAGCCAAATAAACACACCGAAATTAAACATTCAACAATGATTTGCAAAATGTTATGTCTGCCGGATTTAATAAACAAAAAAACATTGAAAATGAAATAATAATTTTGAATAATTTCAGATCATAGTTAATTAGTAGGTTAACGTATCTAGTGTAATGGATTGAGTACTTAATGAGTATCAATATTTACCAAAGTGCAATACATAAAAATATAATTCGGTTTGCACTTAACGAAAATTAAAAACGTATACAAACTTAACTTAAAACAAAAGCTTAGCAAACAACGTGCTAGATTTAGTGACAAATTGGACAAATAAATAAATGATCGTAATGAAAGCCCCCACGCACATCCACATCCAAGCAACAACTAAACAAAAAAGAAAAAAAGATCAGTCGAAAATTAATTCAAATTCATCGAGTCCCTGTCGCCGGCTTAATGATTTGATAAATGTACATTGTACATAAATCAATGTAGGTTAGTAGTTGAATCTGTGAGTATTTTTATTTAAAATAAAACCATTAAAGAAATAATTGGTTACGGCGATTATAATATACCCGTACGAGTACTTATTTATTATCTACGACTTTGTCCTTATCTTTTTTGTATAAATTACAGACAAATGATTAAAAGCCCTGGGAAATTAGATAAAATTGATTGCAGCGCCATAACAGTACTCATTATGTATCATTTTTGTCATATTAATTTCATCTAAAACTTTATCTGGGAGCCAAATTTAAAAAAAAACCTCAAATAACAATTATCAACGATCAGTCACTATATATAAGCGATCAGTCACTATATATAAGCGATCAGTCACTATATATAAGTGATCAGTCACTATACATATATATAAGAGATCAGTCACTATACATATATATAAGCGATCAGCCACAAAACATTTTCTGCCTTAAATTGAGTAATGCTTAAAAACTGAGAAAAAAAACTCTTTTCAAACACAAATAGTGCACCAGATGGAAATTTAAAAATAAAGCTTTCACAAAGCAATAATGTTGTGAAAAACCTCATTATTAGCTCATTACCGTTCATTATTCAATGTGAAAGTAATATGAATTTTGGAAATCCAATTTCATACATAGTAGGTAATAAGAACGATGAGTTACGAAATTTCATCAATAGCACATTTTAGATCATACGTGCGTGAATATCGAAATAAAAATTGATGTGACAAAAATAAGCCGTTAGAATTGAAAAAATGTCACTACATCAATCTGTAGTACTTGAAAATTAATTACAATATCCGTTATATCTATTTTTATCATATACCGATCATCAAATAAATGCACTTTTCTGACAAGAATTTACTTTAAAATCCATAACAAATTATCATAATCTGTTACGAGCTAAAATAAATGCAAACAAAATTATGTCGACAATCAGAAAATTTAGAAGTAGTACATAGGTATGTAGTTGCATAATCCAGGCAAAGGTGGCGTTTGCTTTGGGTGCCCTTTCATAATAAACCCATCAATCGTCAAAAGAAGAAAAAACCCAGCGAAATTTGATGCAAACACCTGCTACAACCTATTTATACATTTTATGATCACTCTCTATAGAAAACCTCTTGAAAGTAATGCGACAACTAGAAAGAAAAATGCTCCCATTCACTACTGTAACGTTACGATCTCATATACAAAGTGATTTCACAGCATTTTCTATTCTTGATGTCTGGTAACTAGTCACTACCTATATATACTCGTATGCAGTAAACAGACAAAATCCATCCAGACATTTATTTTCAAGATGGACAAAATCCTCCCCGGATAGACTTCTAAAACGTAGATTTCGTGCGTAGCCATAGGTTCCAATCAGAAAATGGGGAACATATTTGGAAGGCCCCGCAGGGAGGATTCTATCAGAGAAGATTTTGTCCGGAAAGGATTTGGTCCATATAAAAAAAAAAATCAGTGGGAATTTTGTCCGTCTAAAAAAAAATTGTCTGGCGGGAATTTTGTCCGCCTTAAAAAATTATCAGAAGGAATTTTGTCCGTCTTAAAAAAAATTGTCCGAGGGGATTTTGTCCTAGACGATATTTTTTTTATCAAAATGATTAAGATTGACAAACTTAAAATAACCAATGCTACAATAATAAAGAGATAAAAAATGACAATAACATTTTTAAACCAGCAATTGTTACAATGACACGAGAAGAGTTATGTCTATTCCATTTCAGATTATCTCTCTGTCCTAAGCTGGTGTAAATTGTTCAGAGACTTCGTTATATTTACCAACCAAAAAATGTACAATGAAAATAATAGAAGATAAAAACACAGTAAAAACCAATTGAAAAACATTAACCACTACCCACCCCTCCCTCTCTATATATATATATACATATATACAGAACCGCCCTAGAGACATCGTTGGTATTGATATGAAAATGTGGCCATAAATTTAGTTTGATTGCATACAGAAAACTTTTGCAGCATATAAATATCGCGTATAGATTTTTTTCCAGCACATAAATCTATATGGAGTTGAGAATTGATAGTGGGATATATTTATAGAAAGGCTACCCGCTACCCGGGACAACATATATGTATATGGTATATATAGTTATATATCGTGCTGCTGGTGACTGGGACTTGTCTGGAGTCCGAATATAAATAGACCTATTGCATGCACTTGTCGTTGTGCCTTGTGTGCCATTGCCATTCAATTCGTTGTTTTTTTTTTAATTTTGTTCTAGTAGTATAGAAACTAAAATTGACTTGATAATTTACTAAGCAATGTACTCTCGAATGTACTGTAGCTACCTATCCAGTTAAATATTTTCAGTCTTTCTTTTCTTTTCTTTTTTCTTTTTGTTCTATGTGACATTCATAAAATTAGAACATTTTTTCCGGCAGAAAAAACTTACAATTCGAGGTTTTTTCATCGGATTTAAATGGATTGTTTTTACTCCATTAAAATGGGGGAGAGGCGGAAACAGTGTTGCATGACTTTTATTTTATAGCGTAAACTAATAGAAAAAATTATACCGAATGGTGACTTTTTGGTCCTGTTCGTATAATTAATTAAAAAAAAGGTTTTTTTGGGACAACATTTCTACCTCTAAAAATTGAATTAAATGTACGCGAATGTCTTTCAATTTTCAAAAATTCTACAAACATTTTAAAACGATTATGTACTTAAAGTAGAAAATAAAAATTTTCGTTAAAACTTAAAAAAATAAAAACCAAAAAAAATTATATTTGAATGTTGGGCATAATTTCAAAATTCTATTTTATATTATTTATAGGACGTTGAATTAAAAAAAAAATACGTTACTAATTTTACTGCACCACCTATAGTGAAAACCGCAGGAGTATGCCCCCCCCCCAACAATAGATTGACGCTTCATTTTTAATTAATTTTACATAGAGTGGTTTTCGTTACGAAACACTACAAACAACTATAGGGACTCGCAAGCCATAGCTTAAGAACCACTGCTATATAGCATTTAAAGCTTACCTATATCCGGCTTTACTCGCTCATAAAAATGATTCGGTTCTATGATAATGTTTACGAATTGCAAAACAAGCTTTTTTTCTAGCTGTGTGTATATTCATATCCCCCATTCCCTGTTTACATACAATAGAATTTGTCTTTGTCATATTTATTATTGGGGATACTTGAATTTGGTTAGCGGGCTATTGGATCGGTTTTATCGAGCCCAATCATATTTGTAGTTATATAAAAACATTTTCCAAAAAAGAAAACACACACACACATAATGCGTACCGACATCTTTTTGAAAGAAACATTTTGCGGAACGATTGTTTATCTTTATTGTGGGGATTTTCTTATACTATAAGTATAAGAGGAAGTACATCCACTCTTGAACAAATTGTTTTCGAATAAAAATAAGAAACCATTTTACCAAATATCTATTCACGCATACATACATATTATGTTTCGTATGTAATAATAGTCGTATGGAAAAATGTATATATTTTCCGGGATAACGATAATTAAGGGATATGATGCCATATGGGATCAAAAAAAAAGGAAAAGAGTTTTTGATTACAGTTTAAATAACACTTACAGGCCTATTCTACGTTAAGAGGGCTTAAGAACAAAAATGAAGAAAGCCTTTAAGAGCCGTTCTCTTATTCGATATTCTAAAAGTGAGAGGCGCGGTAATAAACTATCTAAAAACCTAATTTATGGTCACTCTAGTACTTCCATATACATATGCTGTCTGTTTATTTTAAAACATCTAAGTATGCTTAATTTTTCGAATACGATAATGAAATTTTCGAATTTGGTTATTTACAGTTGGCAGCACTGTGGTTTGACAATTATAACATATTCACGGGGTTTACCGTTTATAAACAAAAATATTTGAATGAAGAAATTTTTTTTAGGGGGCGCGAATAATTTTTTTTGGGGCGCCTATACTGACTGTTTCAGACTCAAACTTTTTATAGCGCTTTTAATTTGTCTCACCACGTACTGATGAGTTTATAAGAAGTCTCTGTCAATTTAAGATTGTAAATTTTAATTTTAAAATATGAAATATATTTCTGGACACCTATGACTCTGTGACATAGTTATCATTGAGTTGCTTCCAATGGATTTTTGGTATGAACTTTTGCGTAGAATAGACCTGTTAATCTATTCCAAAAAAAATGATATAATAACCAACAATTAAGTAAAGAAAAAATTTACTACAAAACAAAATGTTTGAGAATCATTGCTTTAGGAAAAATCAAGAAGAAAATAATGACAATGGATTTAAAAATATCTTGACTGTTAATTTGTGTTAGAATAAAATTAGATAACCGACCGTTTTAAAGCCTTACACGATGTCGACATATTTTTTATTGTTGTAAGGATAAATTATTTCTCTAAAATATGGAAACGATTTACTTATCAATTGGAAAACGGCGTAAATATTTTATTATTATTTATGTATGTTATAAATGGATAAATGCTTCTGAGTATTCTAAATGTCTTATAAATAAATTATGTAAAACCTCAAAAAGACATTTTTATTATTGATTTTTTCTCATAATCTATAATTTATCGAAATGAATATGCCAACGGCCATTTTCAACATATAAGGTTCAGCTGTTCTCCTTTAAAAAATGTTGTGAACATTTTTTGCTCAATAGGCGGCCCGTGAACTTATTGGAAATTTGTTGAATTGGTCCGCCAACAAAATTTTAGTTTGATATGCCTAATGTATAAAGATTAACGTAACGTCAATTTTAAAACGACAATCGATCGAACTAATTACACTTGAAATACCTCTAGGTGGACAACAGTCGAGAATTTATAAAAATGCAAACGAGCTAAGGAATACTAGCTCAAAATAAAATTGATAAAAGTGTCATAGCATTGCATTTCCTAGGGTCGAATACAATAGCATCGAATTCTCTAGTCCTATTCCCTTAAATCACGCTTTTTTCAATCTAACCGGTTCCAAATCGTGGGCGCAGAATTCGATACTATGACATTCGATAGCTATGGTGCTCTCACCAATTTTATTTTGAGCCCCCAATTCATTGAAATGTTTGCATTTCTGCAAATTTTCGATGCTATAGCATTCGATGCTAAGTAATTCGAAACTATGTTACAAATTTAAACAACAACAATGCAGAAAATGTTGGGACAATTTTAATAACTTTGAATTGATCTAAAAACACGAAGACTTCGTTTTTTTCACTTTTACGCCGGACACCCTGTACTTGCATACGATACTGATTTATTTAGTAAGTTTTAGGAACATGAAAATTGTCATTCAGTGAAATGGAATAATTCATACTGAAATGCTTATAACTTCTGCAAAAGTTAACCAATTTCCGACATCTTAAACTTAAAAGAATAAAAACTTTTTCGAGAAAAATCGGATTGAAACTAATTAATTTTAGAAATTTGAATTTATAAATTTATTTTATATCTCGTAGATGAAATTAAATCATTTATTTAACTGTAATTTAAACACTTACACTTTTTGGTTTAATTTAAATTATCTGTAATTCTAGCCATAATTTTTCCATAATATAAGCTTTATGTAAATAAAATATTGAATAACATTTGTATCTTCCATGAATTCAACAATTTTAATCTTTCTGTATGAGGCTCGGTAATATAAAATATGTAGATTATCTACAATTTTCATCATAAATTCATTTAAAAATGTTCTACGACACGTTTAAAGATTAAACATTAAACCCATAAATATGATTAAGGGATTTTCATTTTATAGTATAATACCTAGGGCTCTCGTTGATTACCTCATTTATATGCTATACGACATTATTATAATAATATATTGGTAGACTTTAATGCGAATCAAATTTTAACATCATTTTAATGTGGCTATGGATAATGTGCAATATAAAATATTTATCAATAAAATCGATAATCTAATTACAATTACATTTTATTTGTTATAAATATAATTGATTAAATCGTGATTTATTACGTGTTGGATATATAGTGTGTAATCGGTAATATTAGCTGGTTTGTAAGTAATATCGATAAGAAAACTCTAAGAACAATTGTACATTATAATATATGTAGGTATGTACAAATAAAATTGTAAAGGTGTGTAAAATTAGTATACAACAAAAGTAAATAATCACAAATAATAACTAAGTATACAATTGTACTAAAAAAAATCAAATTAAAACAAATAAAAGGTACCTCTTATAATGTGAACAGAGATTAGACATTGTTAAAGCAATATTTATTTAAATACAGTAGAACCTCATTAATTTAGACCAGGCATGTGCATTTTCAAAAAACAAAGAAAAAACCCGATTAAAGAGCTAAATTACAGGTGAAAACTACACATTCATCGCGGTTACATTGTTTTTATTAGAGAATGCGTCTTGTTTTTGTGAGTGCGTGAACGTTCTAGTGACTTTGACCTTTATTGTCAATAAATCGCTCACTTTGCCATACGCTGCGCTATCATGTGCCTTGTGTTACACGGAAATTTTATTTATTGTGATTTAAATTTTTAAACGTACCTTAAATTATTAAGAAATTTCAACGCTAAATTGATCCTTCGAGCCGGATGTGAACCAGTGACCTATGCTAAGTGATATAATGCAATGATGTCGTTAAGCAAACTTTTTAACTATTCCTGTACTCATTTATTTAGGTAATTTGTTTTAATCCGGATATTCATTCCCCCAATTATTTCGGATTTACGGGGTTTTACTGTGCTTACCTAAATTGTGTACTTTAGCGGGGTTTTTAGCTTATTCATAAAATATTTCACACCATTGGAAGAAAATCAACTGACATTTTGTATATAAAACGTGTTGTTTTTAAAACCCTTTGTGTTAGTATATTGAATTTATGTAGGTTACAACAAAAAAAAACCCATCCCTCCCATTTTTAATGCATATTATGTAGAAAGTGTAATTCCAAGGAACAGTAACTCTTTCGAAATGACCTTGCAAATATTTCAGATATTTTAGGTTTAGGTTCAAGTTTTTTTTTTCAATTCTAAATAAGTAAATTCAGTTTAGGCGTACCTAAGTGTTTGAGTTTAAGGTTAGATCCAATTCTTAGCTTTATGGTGTAAAAAAACACAGTACTTTAAAATTAAAAAAAAAAACTTCTTCCAACTTTCAACTTTTCCTCTGCTTCCATGTAAGTTTTATATGAAATTTAACTTGTCAAATGGTGGTCAATTACTGGCTTTAGAAATGATAAATTGGTGTAAATAATTTTTTTAAAAACAATATCTACACAACACTCAAAACAGACAAGGTCATGACCAAACCTTTGAATCGAGCCTCATGCTTAGGGGCCTTCCAAATTTGAATAATTGGAAGAAATATTTGGTTTCGGGGCGCCACGATTGTTGCAGAAAATACAAAAATTGACTCAGTGGAAATATTAAATTATATTTACAAAACAAACGTTAAGGGAGCCACGAAACCGACAGAATTATTATAAAAAATTGAACGATTTGAGTTCATGATATATTTTTGTGGGTAAAGGAGGATGAGCTAAATTTTCCCCCCTGAGCCTGTCAGCATACGAAAACTCACTGAATTTCAATAGAGAAATACGGTTTTGAGCTATTATTAAACTTAAAAAAGGTCAAAATGACCCCCTTGGTAATTCTAGTGTTAAGACAATAAATTTAAGTCCACTTTAAGAAAAAAAAAACAACTTACAGCATTGCTTGACATTGACACAAATGTACTTAATCCACTAATTTATTTTATTTTAAATCTAAAGCTACTAAATTTCCAATTTTGACTCCTGCAAATCGTTCCAAATAACCAAAAGGCACTTGAATATCAAAAATAATTAGCATAACAAATTATTGGTATAGATTCGAAATCAGCGTACGTACAGAAAAACATAAATTATTAGCACCTAAATATATGTAATGGTCTTACTTAGATGCCAAAAAAAAAAATCTATGAATTTATTGACCAGTAGGTATAATTTAAATGGACCATTACCCTAGTTTACTTATATATATGTTCATAGTTACCATGATATAATATAGTAAATATAAATAAATTGATAAAATTTATTGTTCAGCATAAGACATACATAGGTTATAAGGTACACACCATCCATTGAAATTGAAATGAGCGCACATAACATTTCTTAATGATACAAAATAACCAACAATTCTTAACTAGATTTTCAATTGTCTCCACTCATAATCAAAGTAATCTTTCACAAACCCAGAAATAGTCTAATAATTTGGTAATTTGTTATAATACACCTCTGAAAACTAACAAACAATGCCAAAAATTTAAATTATCCAATTAATTCAATCGAAAAGGTCTGCTCTATATATTCATCTGAATAAGTTAGTGGAATTTATTGGTACAACTATGGAGATGGCAAATGTGTATTAAAACTCTATTGTTATGCGGAGAAAGAAACGATTTTTTTTTTTTTATTTTAAAGTTTCACGGTCCGTCGATTTTCTTGTAAATGCCCTGACGGTAGATTTGGAGCATACATTGCGAAAAATTCATACCACAACACAATGTACTCTCATTAGAACAATCAAAATTGTGCCGCAGAAAATTTTTAGACAGTGTGCGGTATGCGGTATGTAGAATAAAATCGTATTTCGGAATGTTCTTTTTTGTTGATTTGTTGCTGGTGGAAATTAATTAAATTGTGTCATAATTAATCAACTCTACTTTATACTATTATGCATATCCATACATATATAACAAATATTTTATGCAAATGTATTAAAAGCATTGTTATTCCCCGGCAAGACTGTTGCAAATGTTGAAATTTTTAGTTTTGCATCAGTGCTCGATTTTAATTTGTCTCATCCCATTTAAATAGTGGCTGACGACTAAAGCCCGAAAACTCCGCATTCCACCATAATTTCGCATTTTAATTATATAATTAAGCGATCACTATTTTCCACATATTGGCCTGAATGTTCTGCCGTTATATAAATGTAGTACCATCATTGCAGGGCCTAACGCTACAAATTAAATTATCGTCTACACTCTTAGAATTGATTTTTAATAGAGCCGAGTTTGGTTTGTTTGCTTTTGTTTTGGCAAATCAATTCGATGAACATTGTAATGAATAGAAAGTATTTTTGAGTTGTTTTTTCGAAGAGTTACTAAAGAAACTAAATTCAGTTAGTAGCAAAATATAAATATATTTTGCAGCATTTTTAATTTGGCGCCCATTTGGGCACAAAAATGCACCAGTCCTTGATATGCGCATAATTTTGATATATTGTAGTTGACTTCTTGACTATAAAAAATTTTCAAGGATCTTTCACTTATCAACTAAATTCCAAAATACAGTCAAACCTGTTTTCATGCGGTCTTTTTTTGTGCGATTTTTTTTTATGCGGAATGATAAAATTTTTTCCGGAAAATGAAAAATGTCCAGCACAATACATAATACACTTTAAACCTGTTTCTGTGGAGTAACAGGATTGTTTTGGTCTGACTATATGTATCAGAAACGTATTTAACTGTAACTGATATCTTAAAATCACCCTTTTTGGTGAGTTTTGGTTCCATTAAAACGGAACGGATTGTTTTGTAAGATTCTGTACAGTCTGCGAACAATTATTATGCCGCATGATTCGACGACGAACATTTAATTTATTTGCTTGAATTTGAATTGTAGGCCGGCTGATAACCAACAATACTGGAAACCTTGAACATGTCGCCGATTTTAGCCGGCGGTACATGCGGCAGTTAACGTATTAAAGTAATTTTTATCCACTTCGACCCTTTTTGCAACAACATGCCCTTTTTACCCTATTCCCTTTCTGAGCCTTCTGGTAGCGGTTTTTTTTTTTACTTTTGTGGCTTTTTAAACTCGAAAAACAGAAACTCACATTTATAATAATAATAAGTTTTAGACATAAAAAAAAGTCACACAATTTCAAAATTAAAATTCAGTTTCAATTACCTACTTTTAGAGTGTATCATCAAAAAAGGCCAAAAAAACTAAACAAAAAAAAGAAACCAAAAAATATTGACAAAATTGCATCGAAAATAAATACAAACGTTCCGTAATATCGTCTTGTATTGATGTACAATCATGGTGCCAAGACATTCTTCGTTGCTTTGTCAGGACAATTTATGGTTTTCTACTTAGACACGCGGTCACAAATTCTACATAGTATACAACATCCAACATGTACCAAACTGATCTATACATATACATTCAGACATACATGCATACATAGGTATGTATTATACACAATTGTACATATTGTTCAGAGTGAATTGTTCCCGATATAATTGAAAAATAAACAAAATTGAAAACTATTCTTGTTTCATGCCAATAATAATCTCGTTTAGAAAACGTTTTCATTATTTGTCTAGTGTTTCATGGTTACTGTACTGACATAGGATTATTTTATTTATTTCATAACTACGTTCGATTATTTTAGAATGAAGAATATGCATTTATATATATATATATATATATATTTATACATACATCTAAATAAATATTAATTAGTTAAGATTAAAGCGGTAAATTCATATCCAATTATAAAGTTTTAAAATAAGTTTCTACCAGTTACACCAAAAATAAAATCTGATTAAGTATTAGACAGTGCATATGTTATGTAGTTACTTACGTAGTTATGCAACAACAACAAAAAGACGATTAGCGAAAAAGCATGAGCTAAGTATATCTAGAACAGAGCCTTTCAATGGCTAATGGGTAAAAATATATAAAATCATACGTTTGGTACGGCGTCCATCATCTCAGCCGGTCAAATGTTTCCGATTTAGTTGATTAAACTTAGCACAGATTTAGTACCAAACCTGGAATCGTACTAAGTATAATACTTTGGTACTAAATGGTTACTACGTGTGTATTTAAACCTTATTGGGACAATTTGTCAGGGGTGATTAGCTATAACTTCGGAAGCTTGAGGGTACTAAATAAAATACTTTAGTACTAAATGGGTACTAAATCTGAGGTCATTTTAAACTGGTTAGGAAACATATATCCGGCTGGGGTAATAGACGCGTTTGCTACGAGAAATTTTGAGTAACCTGAGTAAAAAAGACAATAAAAAACAAACAAATAAGATTTGTATTTCTTTCATTAGATTTTAAAAATAAAAACATGAAAGGAAAGAAAAAAAAATTTAAGAAAAGAAAAATACATTTTTAATTTTTTGAAAGGATTTTTTTTAAACGTTTTCTGAGAAAAACAAGAGTAAGTTAAAAATGTCTCATAATTCTTAATTATTCACCAAAACATGCGCACGCGGCTCGTTACTGGTATCGTTATCCTATACGGTTAACCATATTGATCTAGACAAACAAATAGAAATATATTTTTCATTTAAAATAATAGAAAATTTCACCAATTTTTATTGATAGGAAAAATCATACATAATTCCAATTGACGTCAAACTCAATTGTTGAAGCATCATATCAACTAGAAGCGTTTTTTTGTTGAAATAATTACATGTCATTATTTATAATGAAGATAGAAAAAAGGACTGCACCTGCATGACGAAAAAGTAAGAAAATGTTCGTTTCTATGAGAGTATAATATGAATAGAAAAATATGAAAAACTGCATTATAAATTAAATTATGTTAGAGTTAGTGTAATCCTCTCTCCTTTCGAAAATTTAAAATAATGAACAACTTGACATTTTCGATTTTCTGCAAACCAATCGCTTTAGAATCTAAAACTCTATTAACCCTTGACGGACGGCTTATAATAATAATTATAATGTGAATGCATACAAGTCTCAAATTAAACTGCATATGATTCGTATTCCCAAACGTAAAAAATGAACTAAATTAGCCGCACCAGGCGAACACGTTTGAATAAAAGACAAACACTGAATTCGCATGATTTATTGGCTATTTGAATACAGTAAAATCTGTTTTTGTGCGATTTTTTTTATGCGGTATGAGACATTTTTTTTGCGGAAAATGAAAACTGTCCAGTACAATGCGTAAAGCGGCTTAACTACGGACGAGCAAATTCGACTTCAAATTACACCGTGCATGATGTAGCTTTTTGCTCGCGTAAGCAGATTCAATGAAAATAAAAAAAAAAAAATTATATTTGTGAGCGTTGCTGTTTGATTGACAATCAGATTCGATCGTGGATGACGTTGGTACGCGAGCAACGAAGAGAATTTAGGACTTTTTTCAGGTTATGTAAGAATTTCGGTAAGTCAGCATGTTAACATAACCTTAAATTTATAAAAATTAAATAAAGAAAGTTTTTTTTTTATAAAGAAACGAACAAAAATGAAATATATGTGACTTAGTTTAACAACCGCGATGATACCGCGACGCAAAGTTGAATTCCAACTAATGCTCGGCATGGAAATGATAGTGGATGGCAAATTGTTTATTGTAAATGTTCGCGGAGCATATTCGTCGAACTTATACACTTTAAACCTGTTTTTGTGTGATTTTTTTTTATTCAGTCCCTACCCACCGCATAAAAACAGGTTTAAGTGTACTTAATTATTTATTGGTCGGTCCACAGTGTGACCACTAAGCTTGAATGGATAAACATGAACCGAGACAAAAACAATTCTAAACAAAACAAACAATTCTTTATGAAACGTAATTCCCTAATTGATTATGGCATATTAATTACGTTCACACCTGCTAAACTATAAACTTTTGAGATGCTAGCATGTACGAAATTTCTTGAGACACCTAATCATTTCCATAATATGTTGCTTCCTTAACATTTTCTATTTTCTACAACAAATATGCTACCTACAAGAAGAACTTAAAGAAGCAACACAAAATACTTTGGCAAATGGTGTAGGTATGTAATTAAAATAATTTACATTCCATCAAAAAATATTAACGAACATCAATGTCGCCAAAGCATTTAAATACAAATAAAATAATCTCAAAGTAGGTACCTGGTAATACCAATGCGACTAAATTTTTAAGAGTTAAAAGCTTTCATTGTACTTTAGATTTGTTTTTTTTTTTTTTTTTTTGTAACTTTTCATATTGAGATTTTCGTTTTTAAACCCTCTTCAATAAACAACACGCCTAACCATATTCCCAATACCGTGATTATGAATGGATTTGATGTTTATGGCTCAAGAGTACCTAAATACTTACATACTATAATGTACACCATCTGAACAAAAACCTTTATTGGGTGACATTGATGAATTACTCTAATTTTTTTTTTCTTGCTTCTTTTTTGGATTATCATCTAAAATAATGTTGTTTATTAGCCACTTTTCTTGTTGTTCCGTGGTCCTTGGTGTATCGTTTGAAATGCCTAACATATTGAAGGTAAGTAGTTACCGTGTACTGTCGCATTCATTAAACATTGATCTCTAATTAAATTTGAATAAATGTAGTCTAATTAGGTGAAATGTGTATATTTTGCACTGAACTTTTAAGACAGCCGTGGAATCTAAACTCTTGAACATAAAACCCGAATGTATAAAAATAAATTATTTATAATTTGAGTGTCTTGTACAACCGTCAACTTGATCTATATAATATGAATGAATTTAAATTAGTTTGGTGAAAATGATGAGTCGCGGTACATGTTTTAGTCTGTTGGTGTTATGGTGTTATGCAAAAAAAATATTTTATATATAACGCTGATACATAGATTTTGTTTTCCGCTATCTGTTAAGTAATATTACTTTTAATAAATTAAAACGTTCCTACTTGGTTACTTAGGTATACAGTAATACCTCCCATTACACGGTATTCATATAACGCGGTTAAAGTCTTACGACACACCTTCCTATTACGCGGAAGGTTTCCATATAACCTGCAGATTCCAACAACTTAAAATTATCTATGACGCACTAATCTATAACCGCACCGTTTTTTTTTTTTTTTTGGTTTATTTTAAATTTTACAGAAATTGATTTTTGTGTACCAAATTCCAGGAATGCAAGAACGAGCTCTAGTTTTGAATCTTCATACAATGATTTTATGCTAAAAAAAACAATTAAAAAAAAATCTCTGCAAAATTCTAAATAAACCAGAAAAAACAGGGTGCGGTGGGTATAGTTATGAGAAGCACTGTATTAAATTTATTGTGGTTAGAATTTTCCATAAGACACGGTACGAATTAACGTGATGTGTACTAATTCTGGGTTTCTTATAACGAGGTACGAATTAACCGCGTTATAGGAGGGTTTATTGTACCCACTTTTTATTGTCCAAAAAAATACATAACACAAATAGCCTTTTTGTCGACACCCTATATTTATACAGGGTGCGGCAAACCTAGTATATTACAATTTAAAAAAAAATCATAACTAAAATTGTTTCTTTATTTATGGCGAATAGTTCTATTGTAAGAACTCAAAGATCCCCAAATTTGACTCCTCCTGATTATTTTATTTTTTTAGGTTTTATGTTAATAAACCACGTAATCTTGAACAGTTTGAACAGTAATCAGAAAAGCCAATATTCGGCATGGTTACACAAATTACACAAGAAACTCTAACGACAGTTATGGAAAATGCAACGAAAAGAGCATATTCTTGTATACAATATGAACAATTCTATCTTTTGTCTTTTCAATTATCCATTTATCTCATATAATTCAAAAATTATTAAGAAGAAAAGTTGCAATGTAAGACTAGTTTTGCCGCACTCTGTACACCGGTATGACTATAGCTTCAACGGCTATTCTAACTTTGGTACGGAATTTGTAACGCTTAACCCTTAATGTTCACTGTCTTTCTGGTAAAATTTTAAGTCGAAATATTCATTTCCCCTCACCCCTTCTGTCCGTGATCAAAATTCTGGATAAACGGCTAGAGAGCTGTAATTTTGACAGTTTAATAACCCATTAATGCCTAAAACCAAATGGTTGAACTAAATTTGGTAATTTTCACAAAATGGAATTCTTAGAAAATCAAAAATCATTTGAGACCGTTAGGCAGATGATAGATGGTATTTTTCAAAGCAAATACTTAAATTCGAATCGCCACTATCCACAAAAATATTCCAATTCAAAACGTCTTAAGGATTAAGAACTCGTTAACCCATTCAGTCAGCTAATAAAAGCAAAATAAAACTATTTATATACATACTTACAAATAAATAAGTAAAAACAATGACGTAAAAACAAATGTTGAGAAAAAATTTCTTTGCCTAATATTACGGTGTTACTATGTATAGTTATTAAGATGCATCATTAATTTTAACAAACAATTGCCATTAGTTATAATTAAGTAAGTATTTTTGCCACTTATAAAAAAGTAAATTATTTCTTCCGGTAAAGACATCATTTTATTAAGTTTTATAGACAGAATTAAATTTTTAGGTATTTAATAGTTAATAGTATAGAATTGTTATTGTTGTATACTTTTATAGGTACACTCAGAGAAAAATATATAGTAAAAAAGTTACTATTTTCGTAGTTAATTCTAAAAATAATGAAATTAGCTATATTTTTACTACTGATAGTTAATTTTTCTATCTGTAGTTAATATTTAAAATAAATTAACATAAAATAGTTAATACTAACTACATAAAGTACAATTTAAAATTTTTAATTAATTTTTTGTTAAAACAACGAAATAATAATAGTTTTACATACATATACTTATACATAGTGGCGTAAATATTTTTGTTTTCGATATTCCGAACATAGGTAGATAGTAGCATAGCATATAGTACACCCAATTCTGTTTTTACGTGGTCTTTTTTTGCACGATTTTGAAAGGACACGGTCTATAGAAAAATAAATCCAATTCCGTTTTTCCACGATTTTATTCGAATTAGCACGGTTAAAAAAACTGTTTGATTTAAATTTTAAGGACAAATTTCAGCGCAGTACAATCCTTTTGTCATAAACATTGTCAATATAAAAAGTTAGCTCTTAGCTTATTGCGCAATATTTAATCAAAAATTTGTTGTATTTATTTCTGTTATTTTTTAAGTTTTAAGTATATGGAACCAATCCCCTACTTTTCTATGTACCCCATGTCTTTTTTAACGCGGTTTTTATTTGCACGGTTTTTTCTGAAACGTATCTACCGTGTAAAAATAGAAATTTGGTGTATTTCAAAACTTAAAACGATCGAGGATTTGCCTTCCGAACAACATAGGTGGTCTTCTTTTCTAAAACCGGTTTATTGTTTCAAACTAAATTATAATTTAATTTTTTATCTATAGAAAATAAAATTTATAACTACTTTTTAGTAAAATTAAATAAGATGAAATAAATATTACTAAAATGAACTAATTTTTTTGTAATCAAGAATAAATTTTTTACACTATTTTAGTTGATTTAATTATATGTACTTTGTAGTTAAAGTTTATTTGTTAGTAATTAGGTGAAAGTCAATAGGTTTTGTAGTTGATTTAATTATTTTTTATTCTGAGTGTAAGTATGTGGCATTTGAAATAATTTATAATTACTATTATTACCAATTGAACCAACAAGTTTTCGGATTCTTTTTTTTTTTAAATCATGATGTACTTTATAAAAAAAAGAATAATTTTAATTTAGAATAAGTTAATGTGAAAACATATGTTGAACGTTTTTTTTTTCTTTTTTTAAAACTCTATACTTAAGTATACCTAATAATAAAGTTTAAAACATATTGCGTGTAATATATACTCAGAGAAAGAAAAAAACATGTCTATATAATTCGCTATACATAATGTGCTATACTTACAGTTCACAAAATGTATTTTATTATACATTAAAACGACGTGGCATTAGTTAAATTAAGACAAAACAAAACAAAAACGAAAAAAAAAAAAAAAAAAGATATTACACGCTGAATTATGATGATGACAAAAAATCTTAAGATGAGTCTGGGTATTTCAAAATAACTTAAAATAATATGTACGATTTTTTTTTGTCTATTTAACTGAGAAATTAAACATTAATAAGTACATTTAGTGCATATGTATACTAACATAAATAATATTAAATAAGTAATTACATATAATAATGTACAGACTTTTAGAATAATCCAGTAAAAAAGTAAATAAATCTCTGTATGGAGATGTCATAAGTTCTAAATGAAAAAAATAATAATAAATCGACTATACTTAGCGCTTCAAGGATTGAGTTAGAAACTTTTTAATCTATTAGATAAATGGCAATTTAGAAATAATGTAAAATTGACTACAGCGTCATAACGGTAGGACGTGGAACTTGTCGATCTATTATATTCGCTATAATTTTTGTCATATTAATTTTTTCCAAATATACACGCAATTCGGTTTTTACACGGTCTAAGGATATAGAACAAATTTCCTATTTTTCTGATGTCTTTTTTTGCACGGTTTTTTCTGGAACATATTTACCGTGTAAAAACAGAATTAGGTGTACACATAATCACATTTAACCCATTTAAGCCAATTAGCCTGAATGTTGTAACAAACATTTTGAAGAACCTAATTTTAATCAAGTTTTTTGAATTCTTGCCAAAATGCTTTGAAAGTATATATGTTTAAACGTTTAAGATCTAAAGGTCCGAAAACTGTAGACATTGTACAAAACAAAGCCAATTTCATAAATTAAAAATCGATATTGAATGAAAAAAAATTTCAAACTTATTTAAGAGCGCTTAAGGAATTCACGAATAGTAGTAAATTCTAAATTATTTTAAATAAAATCATCTGTGTCAATTTACGAACACACACCAAGGTGTACTTGAGAAATGCCACCAAAATCCTAACCATTATTTTTATTTATACATCGTACCACGTTACAAATAAATTCTCCGTAAGTAAACATACATTTAGGAATAAACCAACGCAAATACTTTTTTTCTTAGTTCTATATACCTTAAAACCTTTTTTATTTTTTATCCAAGAAACTTAAAATATAAGAAGGAATTTATATAAGTACGCCGCATGATAACTAATACTTTTACTTTATTGTTCCTTGGGTTGTCGCGAAATTGCCATATTGTCTTTTTTTTTGTTTTTTTTCTTCTTGTCTTCTTCCATACAATTTAAACAACCCTCCAAGCTTAAACAATAAATTCAACAGATAAACACGCACTTAAAAGATGGGGGTCCCATACGGTGAATATATTCAGTAAATGTGCCTAAGCAACGAAGTATTGAATAAATTTGAATGTAAACAAAAGTGTTTTAAATTTGTATGTTTAATACCCACCATCTGGGTAAATTGGAAGTTTTTGTTTTTTTTTTTTTTTTCATTTTCCTTTTCCTTTTCCTTGTTGACTTGAAATTTTTTTTTGCAAAAATAAACCAAAAACAATTTTATAACAAGTGCTTAGAAATTTTTGGCATGATTCTTACTTTTATTTTTAAATATTTTTATAATCTGAAAATCGATATTGGCAAAAATAATACCTTTTTTTGAAAATTCAAAAATATTTGCATAATTCTTTTAAAAATTTCTTATCCCAAAGTAGCGGTGACCGAGAGGTCTGAAGCGTAGCTAACAATATCCGTTTCGTTCAGGCAATAATATCCGACATAATACAGAGTTGGGGTGGTACCACCGGAACAAAAAAATGTCAAACAATTTTTTCATCTCAATTGTATGCAATGACAATGAATTTAACAAAAAACTCTTCACTTTATTACTTATATTTTATAAGAGGAATAAATAAGGAGACATGGAAACATCTAAATATTTAAATATTCATCCATATTTGTATGTGTTGCCAGCACATCAACCATTTATATCTTGCTTTAACGTTTTTCTGAAAAATATTTGTGTTCATGTTATAAATAATCTGTCAAATCAAAACATTAAAATATAAAAATAGAACCAAATACTTACTGCATTATTGAATTCAATATCAATTGGAAACATTAAATTTAATCACATAATAATAAGTATTTTCTATCGAAATCTACAACAACATTTTTTCCTGAGTGTTACTTCTTGTTCTTATTATAAATATTCTCGTAGATTTTTCTAAGCCAACTAAAATAATTTTTCTAAGCCAACTAAAATGATTTTTCATACAACATTATGTATAAGATTTTAAAAAGTTCTTAATTACAAAATTAAAAAAACAGTGTCATAGAGGACCCCCTCTAACAATATAAATAACAATAACTTGAAAAAATATTGTCCCAAGAAATTGTTTCGCGAAGGGAATAACATAGAATAAAGTATTTAGAATTGTAGTTGGTTTGTAAAAATTTTAAAATAAGGTAAATCACGGCGATTTTTAACCCAACCCAATCGTTACACAAATATATTGGCTATTCGGAGAATTGTGGCTTACGGGGAATTGTTTTTAAGGTTGCCGTGCACTTAAAATAATGACAAACTTGTCGGTTGCGTGAAAAAAAAATTGCGATAATCGAAAAATTATGTTCACACGTCGAAAGTAGTAATATCGCGAAAAAAAAACAAATATCGCGATAGCAACGAAACGACATTTTTCTTGTTTTTCAGAAGCAATTTTCGCCAAAAAACTTTCATCGTGTAAAACGAACATTAAGCAATAAATTCGAAGACAAATTAAAATTACATAATACAATGTCCTATTAAATATAATGGTTCGCAGAAATGTCTAAAATATATTTGCAACTAATATATTTCAATGAAAAATTATGGTCGTTATTTACGATCAAATTTACGGGCTCTGAAAATTTAAACCTCATACCAATGCCAACACAAAAAAAAAGCCAAAAAAAGCTCTAAAAAAACATGTTTATTTACATTAACCCCATTTTACCCTACATTTATATTACTATTTTTATATTAGAAGACATCCATATATTTTTCTTTTACGCTTTTTATTTTTCTATCGTATTACTTTCCCAATAAATCATTCAATAAAATAGTAAAGAAAACAAAACAAATAAATTCTTCAAAATACATATGATGAATCACATCAAATATTTTTATGAATTTAGGTGTGTGTATGTACACATATATGTATGTATTTGTTTATACTTAATAATAAAAATAATATTGAATGGATGCGTTTAATACCTCAATTTGTATCCATCAAAAATTCATTGTACTTTTTTATTCTAATTGAATTTGAAAACATTAAAAAAAAATTAAGAAAGAAAAAAAAACAATTTACCACGATACAAATATTTGTTTTCTTATAATTTTCTATTTATTAGTACTGCCATATGATTAGAGTGGTTAAGTAAATAATTACCCAATGCTTATTTGCTTGAATAAATATTTAAATTATTATTTAAAGCGTTTGGTACATTATATATTGTTGATGTTGAATTGATACATAAAAGTTTTCTCATGTTTTTCAAAATGCAAAAAAGGCTGATGGCGATTGATTTAGCATTTACATTTTAATGTTTGGTTTGGATGAAGTTTTTTTTTTTTTTTTGTTTTCTTCTCTTTTTTGACATATGTACATATTTATTAAATTACATATATAGAATTACATACATACATAAACGAGACCAAAAAATATGTACAAATTATATTTAATGAGAAAATAATATTTTATTCTATGAGTATTTTGTTTACTTGCGCCTTTGAACAAAGATTTGCATGTAAACAAAGACGATTAGATTATGATGTCGTTTTATCTCATTGGAACAGCGTTTTTAAAAATAAATATTAATTATATTTTTATTTTTTTATTTTTTTTATTTTTTTTACTTTGTCTGAATTTCTTTTGCAGCAAAATATAAAAACAAAAGTTATTTGAAATTTAAATTTTATGTGCAACATTGGTCGTAATCGCGATGCGAATAAGTAATTTATTTAAGTACGCAAATATTTATGTATGTAGAATGAAATGGTAAGTCCACACACAAACACACACACCATAATAAATTAATATAAGTAACGTTTGTGTCTTGTAAGAGCGTAGCTTTAAACTTTAAAGGGAATTAAAATTTTGGTACGGAATTTTTTTTAACACCCTTTAAGAATGAGTCTTCACCGTTGTATGGCGAGTTTCTCGTACTTTAAAAATTACCATTTTTTGTGTCGTAATCGTAATGTCAGAATAATTTCTACACCAGAATTCTTAGAGAAGCGATAAATATGTAGATTGTGAAAATTATAGTTCATTAATTTTCTTTTAAAAATAAAAGCAACATTTGAAACGGTTTTTTCGGTTTTTTAAGGCCATGGAAAGACACACACAGTTCAAATCAAAATTTAGGAGTTTTTGCTGGCAAGTAATCTCACACTCAATATTTACCATAGAAACTATATAGAGAAAGTGGGGTAAAATGTTACTGTGTGTACCATAATTTTGCCACAAATTATTTATTTACACGAGATAGTTTATATTTGGAATGGAAACAAAATGGATAAGACAAAAATTAATTAATCCTACACTGTGTATCACTGATGAAGTGGTGAAGCTTGACGCTTCTGTCAAATCTAGTAATTACTACGAATATTTATTTTTAGCCGAATAATGGCATGCTAAATGAAAATTGTAAATTAACGACATAAATTCGACCAAATTATAAGTAGAGAATGATATTTTTTTATCGGGCTTTGTTATCCACAAACTGCTCTTTCAACTTTATTAAGCTCTAACAACAACAAAAATGATAAGGCTAATGTTCTTAGTTCTCTTCCATATTTTCAGAAAATATGTATTTAGCATTTAAAAATAAAAAATAATTTCTCAAATATCGATCCTAATAAATAGAAATTACTAAACCCATTAATGCAACATTTTTGGTATGCACAGAACAGTAATTGTAAAAAGGAAATGTTCCGTTGACGTACGCTGGGGCATTAATGGGTTAATTCGGATTTTTTCATACAAACTATGCCTTACACCTATTTTTTTGCTCACCACGTAACAATTTGGTTGGAGTTCTTAATTCTCAAAGCATTATCCAAAATTCTTACATACAAATTTACTTTGTTTCTAATAACACCGAATGGGTTTTAAAAATGAAAACAAAATTATAATTAAGTAAATGTTGATAAGTAAATAATACACTGTGGGGATCATGAGTATTCGTAAAAATGTCCGTAAGAAATAATGTTAATTTTTACGAATTCTCTTGATGCCCATTGTCGAGGAGGTAATCACTAGTTGAAAAGTTGGAATTATTCGGAATTACATCGAACTTACATCAAAAGTACACCGGAATTACATCGAAATTACACTGGTATTACACGGACTTGTCCCAAGAATTACCTTCGGTGATTACCACCAAGGGGGTAATCACTAGTTGAAAAGTTGTTTCAAGGAATTACTTTACTAAAAGAATTACTTGGAATTACACAGAATTACTCGGAATTACACCGAAATTACTCAAAATTACACCGAATTACTCGAAATTACATGAAATTAGACCGGAATTACTGGGAGTTACACCGAAATTACTCGGAATTACACCGAATTACTCGAAATTACATGGAACTACACCGGAATTACATTGAAATTACGCCGGAATTGCACGAACTTGTCCCAAGAATTACCTTCAGTGATTACCACCAAGGGGATAATCACAAGTTGAAAAGTTGTCCCAAGAAATTACTTTACTAAATGAATTACTCGGAATTACACCGACATTACACTGAATTACTCGAAATTACATGGAGTTACACCGAAATTACTCGAAATTAAACCGAATTACTCGAAATTACATGGAATTACATCGGAATTACTGGGAGTTACACCGAAATTACTCGGAATTACACCGGAATGACCCTCTCGCCAACTGTACCATAAATTCTTTCGAAAATTCTTTTCAATTATAATTTTTGTAGACCGTAGTAAATATTGCCGTACTAACACCATAAGCCATAAGTATATACTTAGTTCTTTTACTTAAATCTTCAAGTATAAAAATTTAATTCAAAATAAAAATGTATCAAAAATGATATTGAAATTTTGAGTCTAACTATATTTTATAAATCAATCAAGCATTTACAAAAATAGATGCGTGACCTGTTTTCCCACAAATTTATTTCATATTGATTTTTTTTACCAAATATAAGTATTAAGTATACCCACTTTCTGTTTGCTATACTGCATGCATACTCTCCTATACATCTCCAACATATGAAATACGAAAAACATTAATCTAAATAAGGTTGTTTTATCGGCAAATTGTCTTGATTCTATTTTCAAATCTTTTTTTTTTTTTTTTGGAGAGAGCCAAAGTAAATTAATGTTCCTAATCCCAATATAAGACGAAGGGCAAATGTAAAAGGTTAAATTTATTGTAACATATCAATAAGAATTGGAATATCGTTTTGAAAACATACATTTTGTTGAGCAGTAAAGGGAATTTTTAATGATGAATGAAAAACTTTATAATTTGACCTATTTTTAAAATTAAATAAATTTTTAGAGTAAAGTAAAAAAAAAACATTTAAAAATCTTAGTTCCAACATTTAAAGTGTTTTTGTTAGTAGATACTTATATGTAGGCCTACTTAGACACAAGATTTTTATATTTCGCTATTCTAATGCGAATATCACGTATCAGCAAAATTATAGTTTTTGGGAAATGCGAAAAAACTTCTTTGATGTTTTTTTTTTGTTTTCGGCTTGAAATGCTGATACATGATATCAGAAAATACTGATAAAACACAATTCCTATTTAGAAAAAGGCCGTTTTTTTTTTAATTCATAAATCGATGTATCACCCCTTTTTTGGATAAAATTACATATCAAAACCTGAAAATGACCAAAAATGCTGATATGTGGTATTTGTATTCGCATTAGGGGATAGCGATTTGTAGTGATAAAGTTCTTAGGATATTTTTTTATATTATTTTAAATTGTTATCTAATAAAAAAAAGCATCCTAAATTTGAAAATGTGTTGTCCCCCCTTGACTATTTTCGACGAGGTTTAATACTACTTATGTCTTTATCAGTTGCCCCGAGAGAGATGGCAACGAAACAAGTTGTACAACATCGGTGTTCGTTTATGGCAAGCATTTTTTGATATTTATTTTTTTTTAAATGACTAAAAGTCATCACCAAAACCTTTCAAATGCTCACCAACAATTTTTAATCGTTGCCATTTTTGAGATAATGCCGTTTTTAAGTACAACTCGACTTACCCGGTCTCAGATTCAAATCAACATACTAAAGAAACAAGACTTTCTGTCTTTTATACCCTCTCGGTCTTGAATTCGGAACCTTTCACTCCAAAAGCAATTTGGTCGATTAAATAAAAGGACAAAAATAATAATTTAAGAAGCAAAATTACGTGATTTCGGAATTATATTTTCCTTTTTCATAAAAAAAGGCTATAATTCTCAATCTACCAATTTCAGTTTAGTGGACAGAGTTGTTGATGAAGGCCATGGCCTATTATTAGTTATGTTAGTTAGACTCAAATAGAACTCGAACCATGGAAATCATTGATGAGATTAATAAGTAAGAATACATCGAAACTATTTCCCGAAATAATACTTAACTATACACAATGTATACGTCTTAGATTTATTACATTATTGTTTTATACCATTTTATACTACCACCTTACCCAATCGCAATAAAAAAAAGTAATTTTTTTGGATAATAATAAAAAAAACCCCGCCCGAATGACTTATGGCGCTGTTAAATGCTGAGTCAAACTAACATTAAAACTTTACATTTAGGGGTTGGAAAATGTGTTATTTTTTATATTTTTTTTTTTTTCTAAATTAGCTTGCCGCACAAATTATTTAATGCGACATTTATTCCGGTCACATTTGACACAGTTGTTAAATTATTTAATATAAGACATGTTTTTTTTGGAATTAGTACTTACATAGTTACTTAAAGTGTAGCATAAAATAAATTTTAAGAATCTCCGAGAAATTCAAATATGGATAAAGGTTTCCAACCATAGTGTAGTTATTCAATAAATTATTCGAACTAAGAATAATCGCGTGACCATTTAGTTGGCTTTTAGATTTTTTTTTTTTTGTTTTTTCTTTATTGTGTTTTAGATATATACATAGGTAAGTACATACATAAATGAAGTTTGTTGTTATACCACCAATTAACTGTTTATTTTGTTACTTATATGTGTATTACATCATTATTTGCGGTATTTTTCCATATTTCAATCTGGCAAGTTATACTCAAAAAAAAAAAAAATTAGTATTATCATAGCGCCGAATCAAAATTAATTACCATATTATAAGTATAGGCATAAGTAAATTTATAAAAAATTGTTAAAATAAAATATTCATTAATTCGTGTCACAGGCTCAATAAAAGTAAGTTAGTAAAATGATTTTTAAAAAATTTAAAATTAACGATTCCATATTTTAATAATCTAGCAAATACTTATGTAATAATTAGGCATCTTTCAACATCGGTTCAAGTTTTAAAACCAATACCGTGCGAAAGAGTGGAGCGTGGAGTTTGTAAAAGTAGCACGGCTTTAGTTAGAGTGTGTGATTTTCGTTGGTTTTTTTTTTAGCTGTTACAAGTTTTTATAATTATTTACGTCAAATAAAATGTGACGTCAAATAATAATGGATGATAGAAGAAAAAATATAATAATTGCATTGACTTTAGCTGGGTTTAAGTGAAAGGAACTCAGATTCGCAGGTGTTTGCGTGCGCGACTAAGAAAACGCTATCCTTCGGTAAAGATTGTTCGTCTAAAAGCAACTGAGTCGTAGGTGTTTGCGTGCGAGACAAAGAAAACGCTTTCCTTTCTTTGTACTTTGCATTTACATACAAATTCTTTACCGGGCAAAAGAGACCACGTCTCATAATCGCGCAGGAAAGAGTGTGCGTTTAAAAGGCGCTAATTTATGCTAAGAGTTTGTCAATAATAAGTCACCAAATTTAAAATATCTACTTTTTCGTAAGCAATACTTCTTGAAAATCAACATTTTTCTAGTCTTTATTCCAGTATCAAAACTGCATAAGTATGGTTTAAGCTTTAAGAAATGAATTAGTTTTGGTAAGTGAGGCAAGCAAATTTTTTTCAAATTTTTTTACGATACATTTAAAAAATCTTAATCTAAAGGAGGTGATCAAAGGTCAGTTGACAGCCTTTATAATACCATTCATTCTCCTTCCTTAACAACTTAAAACATAATATTGCTAGGTAGGTACTAGGTACTACTGCCTATTATACAAATACATATAGGCAATAAAAACTAATCAAAATTAAAGAAATGCAATTACTGAATACCGTCAATTACGCCTCAATATCTGTCAATTAATTTGTTCAATATCTTGTCAATCCAAAGAGAGTGGTTTGAGGGAAACGAATAGAATTTACAACAGGATAACGCAGCAATCCTTGCTCTCCGTGCAGTGAAATTATGGTTTTTTAAGCGAATCATATTTGGGGTATTAGAGTGCCCCTTTTTATCATTAAATTTGAATATTATCGAAAATGTCTGGTAGGAAATTAGCAAAGTCGTATTTGCTGAAGGCAAGAAATATGAAGCAGTTGAATAACTCAATTTGTTAGCAATATCAAGAAAATGGCTAAAAATTCTGCGATCTTTCAAATAGGGTGAAGAAAATGCAAGGAAATTTTAAGACAATAAAACTATCCTGGGTTTTCTTTAAAAAATTTTGATTTTAATAAAGGCTTTTTTTTTGTTTAACGACCAATAAATCATAAAATCGCAGGGAAATTTTCTTTAGGTATGAAATAAATATATTGTTTTTCCATAAAAGTGAAAATTGGAAAAATCCACCAAAATAATGGTGAGGCTATCTTTTGTAATGGACGTGTAGCTCTAATCTAAAAATTCTCAAACAAACAAAACATATTTTCGAGAATTGATAGATGGATAACCCTACACCCACATAATAAATTACTTCCCCTCGAACACAATATAAATTCAAAGAAAGGGAAAAAAGGGAACACGAACGATCCGATGGGTATGTACGAAAATTTCAAGCTTTTTTTTTTGACAGATTGGAAGCTTGGAGGAACTTTTTACTATTTTGTTGTTTTTCTTCATCGATTTAATCATTAAATAAACATCAGACAGACTACTAGACAGCCAAACAACAAAAAAAAAAAATAAAGAAAATTAGATGAAAATCTCATAAAAATAGTAATTTGCATAATACTACAATATCTTCAATTATATTGACAAAAAGCACACGTGCTACATTTAATTTAGATTTTTATAAAAACAAAATGTGTGTGCCAATATATGGCACATTTATTAAGAATGTATTTATATAATCTTAAGATGAAAGCGGACAAAAAAAATGCAAAATATTTACTTTGTTATTGTTGTGACCCGGTTCGTTGTTCTCAGGTGCCTTTCCAGTGCACAGCCTCTTGCTTTGGGGACCGTCGCCGACAAGAACGCTACCATTAAACGCCATTGTACGCCACTTGGTAGATACGATAGAAACCCGCTTGATTTGGAAAATCAATTAATTGACAATAAATCAAATTCACCACTTTCCCAGCTCTGTTTGCACAAATACACTTCAAACAAATGCACCGCAAAATCAATTTTATTTATATTATGACAACAGACAGTCTGGTTTTATTCACAAATATGCCGAATATTATTATTCAATGGGAATTGCAACAAATATTTTATTAAATTTTTTTTTTTTTGGTTTTTTTTTGTTTTTTTGTATTGCTGAGAAAAACAAAATTGTTGTATCATACAGACGCCCGCCGAACAAATGTTTCCAATTAAAACCGCTTGAAAGTACAAATAGCACTAAAAATGTCTACACAAAACGAAAATCTTGTGCCGTGTCCGTTTAGATCAATTCACGATTCGCAAATGTTTTGTCGGAAAAGAATTCGATTCGACGATCATTTCTAAATGGAGGGGATTTGGCTGTATTGCGATTGTGTGAAAGAGAGGCAACATAATAATGCTGAAATCGGCTTGTTCTGTGAAATGTCAATTTGTTTTTTTTAGGTTCTTTTGTGTGATAAAGTTGGCAAAAGCTTGTTGCCAAGGTAATAGAGACTGTTCAATGTTAATACATTTTATTTAAATATTACGTAATTTATATGGCGCTAAATTTGAATTATATTATTTTCGAATATTGTATTTTTATATACGGGCTGAAAAGTGTTACCCGGAGATAGAACATCCATCGCTAATATAAATAAGTTTAAGAGTTCGATATTTCAGATAAAATAACAGGGGCTTTTACAAGTTTTGTTCTTTGAAAAACTATTGCAATCCAATCCAAAAAACTGGGAATATAATTCTAGACTGGGGTTTCCATAATAACTCACACAATATCTTCTTACAATTAAGTATTGAAGGTGTCACTCCACAGAAAAATCTTGTTTTCTTAACCCTACTTTTTGTGTGAGTTCCTTGTCTTGTATAACGTGGATTTGAATAACGCGGCATTTTTTTAGAACCTAACCTCCGCGTTATATAAAACTTAGATACATACTAATATTCACTTAAACAATTACATATCTCTTTCTCGCTTTTTGAACAGAAAATTCTTTGATGATTTACTCAAAATCGATCGTTCTGAGAACTTCAGCTTCTATACACATAATGGACACAGTGCTTAATCGGTCCAGCTGTATCACTTCTTCGCAGTTTGCAACAGGGACTGCCAAAAAAAAATTCTTAGTGCAATTCTCACATTTGGAACGGCCCCTGTTATCCAGAACTTTGATCACACTGATGTATTTTTTTCAGCTATTAAGAGCGATGTACTTAAATTGACTGAATTTCTCGATAAATACATTTAGATACATATTTACTAAATTTACACGGCGTTGTCTTAATTCAGTATCACTAAGTGCTTCATATTCGGAGAAAAAAAACCAAATAACTTTCGTGATAAAAGGGCAAGTGCCTCACTGCCTTTAGGTTGTGACGGAGATTCCTGTAATTCTCAGAGAAACAGTGGATCTTCCAATTCGGGTAGTCATTACCATGAATTTTTAATTAAAACTCGACATTTGCCATATTCCCATATTGAATCTTCAGTTCATAATAACTTTATTAATTAGTTTTGATCTTCTCCGATTAAAATTTTAAAAATCCCATTTACTGCAGTAATAACATCCGAGAAATAGTTTAGAATTTTAGCTTTAACCCTAATCGTGTCACGTGTTTTTGTTACTTTTTCTATAAAAGGTCAATTTTGATATCATGCCTAACTCCAAATTTGCAATTACTATTTTTTTTTAGTGTTAATTGTTAATTTAAATAATAAGCAAGAAAAAATGTTGGAAATGCAATATGAAATAATCAAAAAATTTAAGTTCAAAATTCAAATGTGACTCAGAGTCAAATCGTGACACGATTAGGGTTAAACGCCATGACTGAATCGTAAATTTCTTTTGCCTCTAAACTTTAATATTGAAGTTAAAAAAAAAATTAAAACTAATTTTAACGTATTTACCGGGAGAACGATCGTTTATATTTATTACTGCAGTACTACTACTATTTATGCTTAGCGCACATTCACCAACAGCAACATTGTATTGGACGCATGTTGCTGATAAATCGTTCGTTCAATTTGCAAACGCTTCCATTCCTTTCTCCAAATTGAAAATAATAAAAAATATGTTTTCCTTGAAATAGTATAAAAGATTCATTGCATTAGATCCTGTAGAGTGTAGATAGTAAAAGCTGAGTTACTTCAGCTCTAATCAGACGGTACTGTAAAGTAATACTTTTCGGCTATCTTAATTTCGAACGGGCGGAGTTTAAACCCGCGCCCTTCGCCTTAGATATCTCACTCGCCGACTATTCCCAATACGAAAATTTGCGCGTGATTCAAAACTATTGTATAATGAAATGATGAGCTAGTTAGGACTTGGCTCTAGGGACTTAGTGGAGGAGTCAGTGTAGCCCTTAGGCTAAAAAGTTTCGAGACCCCTGTGTTAAGGTTTTCAATTTTCTCTACAACGTTTTTAGTAATTTCAGTATCAAACGTTTCTGCAATTTATGAAAAATAGCAAAAACAAAAGGATTCATACAAAAAAAACTTTCTCAAGAGATTTTATACTCTCGATTTCATTTCTTGATAAAATATTGCGCAAAAAGCTTCCATACTGTATATGAAATATAAAAGGGATGCTTTGATTTCATGAAGAAATTTTGCAAAATTTTGGTCGCGTTTTTTCCTATTTTCTCCATTAATTGAAAGTTTTGAAACAAAGAAAAGGCTGCTAAGTAAAGCTAATACGGCTTCTATACTAAACTACCCCGCCCTACCCTTCCTCCACCCATCTATCACCCTTCTCCCCTTTTCCGCACTCTACCCCAACCTTCCCCCACCAACAAAGTATATTAGAAATTATCAACACCATTGTTATTTTTAGGATTAGTTAATCATTGCGAGATGCAACCAATTACAGCTTCCAGCCAAATCGAGATTATGTGTTCCGTTCCATTCCGTTCAATTTAACTCTCGACGTACCGTTTCGTTCCGTTCCATTCCGATCCGTGACATACCTGTGACTAAAGCCTATCCATTTGTATGCTAAGTTGACATTTTGAATATTTCAAAACGGAGCGAAACGGAACGGTGCGACGCATTATGCCCGTAATTTAAGGGGTGGTATCGATAGAGGAAGTCTCCCCACTATGAGGACGTTTATGGGGCCAACTTTGTCCTCCTGGAAGGTTTAAAGTGTGTATGGACGAATGTCAAAATGGAGGAATGTGAAAATATTTTTTTTTTCAATTTGGAGAAAAGTGAGGGATGACCCCTTACTAACTTTTGTTCCGGAGTTTTTCGATGGCGACCCCTCCCCCTGCCCTCCGAGGGGGTTTAAATTTTGTATGGAAATATATGTAAACAATTTTAAACTACCAAAACGTAGGTTTCTTGCGTAGCCGTAGGTTCCTAACAGTTGATTATCTTAAATGGACCAACTAGAATTAAAATTAATTTTTAATTCTATTGTTCTACACCAACTGTCGATTATTGGATTGGTCGGTCAAAATAATAAACTGTTCTGATTAAAAATATGAAAATGCAACTTTATTGAGCTGTCTATAAATATGTATATTTATGCGGCCGAAGGTCTAAAATGTATAATACCAAAATACAACAAACATAACTCTTATTTAAACAAATTATAAAAATGTCAATTCAAATAAGTAGTCAAAAAAAAAAAAAAAAAAATCAAAAATCATGGAAAAATCAAAATTAAATGTACAAAATTGGTTTTTTTTTCAAGGTTAACGGTATTTACAATTAACCACAACAACAAAAACAATTCACAACGTACAATTCTGTTTTATGTGGAAAATTTAATTAATAAAAAAACAAAAAAAAAAAAAAACATCGTTTCACAAACATTTCAAATGTTTATTTTGTGTCTGCGTGTGTGTATTGTATCAAACAAAAACAAAAACTAAAAAAAAAAAACATAAAACCAAAAAAGCCAATAGCGCGCACAAAAACGAAACAATTTTCAATTTTCATTGACTCATTTGACTTTTTATTGTTACACTCTTAAAGACAATTAGTTTACAAAAATTAAATCATAAATTACAAATTTATATCAAAAAATCTTATTTGAATATTTTGTTGTTTGCTTTAATTTAATATTTTTATTATTATTAATATTATTTAAATAATTATTATGTTGTTCATCAATCGTTTACGCTTAACAACAACAACAAATCCCACCGTAGCAAAGTGTTCATTATTTTAACTTCTATTTTGTGTTTTTCTTCATTTTTTTTCTTTTTTTCTGTATTCTTAGAAAATAAAAACAACGAACAAATATTTTAGTTTAATTTTTTTTCTGTTTTTCTTATTTATTTATTTATTTATTTTTTTTTTTTTTTTAAGAGGGATTATTTATTTTATTTATTGTAATATAATATTTAAAATTTTATAGTGTGTTGTTCTGTGTGCGTAAATGTATTTACGTCAGAAAAATTTATTGACGATCTGTGGCGCGCAACTTTTCCTCAACAGCTTCTCGTGAAGCTTCGGATAAGTCGGTTGCTTGTATGTATTTTTGTACGCCAACCAATGACTTTTTCAATGCATCAAATGAGCTAGAGTACAACATCTTCTTTTTAACCTAAAATTTTGGTTTGTTTTTTTTTGTTTTATAAAATATATTTTTGTCCAAATTTTTCACAAACAAATTTTTATATAAAACAATGAAAAATTACCTTGGCAGTGTCTGGGCACCATGACATCAGGAAAAGTTTTTGTTTTTTCGAACTTTCGGAGGTACCTTGGCACTGGTGCATGTATTCAAAATCAAAAAGACCATACCTGAAAAATTAAATTACAATTTTTGTTTAGTCAAAATATTGATCAAACAATGCAGCAGTGTTTGGAAAATAGTAAACCGTAATTTAGTCGTACATTTTTGGACAACCCTAATAAGATTAAAGTACTTAATAACATTTTTAATTTATGATGATAGGTTGGGAAAAATGCAATTTCAACGTATTATTTGGAAAATATTAAAGCGTAATTTATTCGCATCCTTTTGGACAACCCGAATGTGATTAAAGTACTTAATAACATTTTTAATTTATGATGATAGGTTGGGAAAAATTCAATTCCAACGTAGTATTTGGAAAATAGTAAATAGTAATTTATTCGCACCCTTTTGGACAACCCTAATATGAAAAAAGTAATTAAGAACATCAAATGTCGACAAATATTCAATTAAATTTAATTAAAAAAAACCAATTTATTGAGTTAATCCTGATTTCCAAATAGCTAATTGATGCATAATTTGTTTACGCACAAAATGTGAATTAATTAGGATCACATTTTCCGAAAGAGTTCTCATTTTGGAGAACCCTGATTTCCTACGAATCGAAGGAACATGGCAAAATAAAGGTAATTTAATAGTCTAGATGAAAATATAAAAAATAGTCCAGATGAAAATATCTCGAATCATACTATGAAGATAAGATTAAAATTTAAAAATTCTTCTAAAAAAAGGGTACAAGTAATGGATAAAGATAATGTTATTGCGCACTGACATCAGTTAATCGGGAAAAAATCAAACATTTACAAACGAAAACGTCTCGATTTCAATAAACAAACCCGAACATTTCAAGCAAAATCAACGCAAAAATCGTACTTACCGGCATTCACCTGGTCCGCCCTTTTGAATGTCCTCCAAGAACGAATCGTATTCAGCATTACGATCACCTACAACTTCAACGTCGATTTGCTTTTCGTCCCGAATATAAAAGATGACGTAACGATGTTTTTTGTCCTTTTTGATTTCTTCGTACGTTGTTTTGCAAATATCTGAAACGGTGACGCCTGATGCCTAAAATTAATAATTAATTTTGATTATAAATGACCAGAATATTAACAAAAAACTAAATAAACAAAAAAAATATTTTCAAAAATTCAAAATGGCCGTAAAAAACGGACACATATGGATAAATCCACAGTCAATCGGTTAATATAAAAAATACAAAATGGTGCAAATCTACAATTCCATAAATAAGTCCGTACTGTCAGCGTACGCCATCTTGATTTTTATTTTTATCGGTTGTAATTAAAAAGCTTTAAATTAAAAAATTTCATTATTTATTCCGAGAATGCTGAAAAATGGTAAATAATTTTTAGGGTCACGTGAGAAAAAAATTCCCAAAATTTGAATTTGGATAGTTGTATGGTAAGATGTTACACCCCCCCTCTCCTACTTGATAATTTTCGCACTTACCTCCTGAATTTGTGATTGACGACTATTCTTAGTAGTCATTGCAATAATTTTTTTTAAATATTCACTAGAAAATACTTATCTAAACGGAATGTATTGTTGTGTAATGAAACAGTTCCGAATTTATACTCTACGAGTCTACACTTTTGTTTATGCCAAAAAAAATATTAACACCATTTATGTATGTACAGTACATTATCTCTGAAATGAAAACAAAAGCTCACGCGATAAAATGCGTATCTCTTTCTATCTCTATACTATATAAAAAGAAAACAAATTTGGCAAAGGTATTTCGTACATTTCATATTAAATTAGTAATAATTTCCAACAAATAGATAATAATTACTTAGTATGATAGTATGGGTGATAATCAAATCATATATAGGTAACTCAATACAATAAAAAACTAGTAAAGAAGGAATAATTGGCTACGCCGATTATAATATACCCGTATGAGTGCTTGTTAAATATAATTGGGCAAATTGAATACAAATTGAATAAAAATCCTAGAAATGACATAAAATTGATTGCAGCGCCATAACGGTATTTCGTGGAACTTTTTCGTCTATGAATTTAAATCTTCATTTTTTTATTCTCTATCATTTTCGTCATATTCATTTTTTCCGTAATCTAAATACTATTCGAGTAAATGATTAAAAACCCTAGAAATTCAATAAAACTGATTGCAGCGCCATAACGCTAGGTCGTACAACTTTTTGTCTATGAATGAAATCTCCATTTTTGTATTCTCTATAATTGTTGTCATATTTATTTTTTCTACATTTCGACTACCTTTCGAGTAAATGAATTGTTTATATCAAAATTAGGTGCACACTGTACCACAACCTCCCCTAATTTTTGTCCGATTTGCTTTGAAATTTATTTAGGAAGAAATTTACGCTGTTTTTGGTTACCTAATTTAGATTTTTCGCATTTGGTGATGAATTTTCATAATTTTTACTTGACTTGAATAGAACAAATTTTAAATTTATTTTTTGACGAGAATATTAAATGAAACAATTTTCGATTAATTATCCTTAAATAAGTAATCTCAAATTCTAACAGTATCTTCAATTTTTGATTTTCTAAAATATGTTAGTTTTTTTATAGTTTTTTCCTTCCTATCTACAATCATCGTGATCTAGAAAATTCTTTTATGGCTGACGTTCACAATAAGGAGCCACAATAACTAAAGAAAGTGAGCGGAATGCCATCAACGCAACGTAAGTATTTATTAAGTCGCGGTACTTACTGATCCCCTCCCCAATATTAGCTGTGACCCATTCCACAACACTTTTTTTTTGTGGCTTATAATTTGAAATACATAAAAACAAAAGGAGAAGCAGGAAGAAAAGAAGAAGAAAAAGAATTAAAATAAATTATAATATACCAATAGAGAGCCTTATTTAAGTAGGTAGCTGGCAAGAAAGGGAATACCCACCCCTTTCATTGGACCAGAACCCTGCTGTGTAATCGAAACAAATACAATCCAAGAATTGAAAAAGGAGAAAGAAGAGAGAAGAGCCAAGCAATGGAAAAAACTTTCTAAACTAAAGCAATCCAAAATACTACTTGGAAGCTCTAATCGAGGCTAGTGTAGGAAGTACCAATAACAGATTTAGAATGCTGACGGGATCCCTGACAGACCATTGCAGGTTGAAGGGACACTTAAGGAATCTAGGTCTGGAAGAGAGCGGCAAAAAAAAATATAAGAAACCAAAATACATCTCCTTACGGAATGGGGAGCACTCATCCACAATTTTTAAAATCCATTTTTCCTTAAAACATCCATCCCCAAGATCTCCAATTTAAACGTCTACAAGATAAATGCAAACAAATGACATCCAATAATAATCAATCTATTGGTTTACATTTTTTCAAATTCAATTATGGATTTTCTCTATTTTCAATCATATTCAACTAAAATGTAAAAAAAAAACAGCATCTCACCAGATGAAAATTATTTTCCAATGTGCAACCATGCACAAACAATATTTATTATTCAGGTGACATCAATATATTATATTCGAGACAAGAAGAAAAACTGTCAATTCACTTTTACTATCAATTTCGTCGCGTCATTGGTATGATTCATTTGCAGACCATCATTACATGATTAAATGAATTAAATTAAACCAACAAAAAAAAAAAAAAATTACGAAAAATTATAAATCGCGTGTAATAAATCCATTACTTGAACCACTTTACTTGTTTGTATGTAGGTACCTTATTAAATATTCGTTTCATATATAAAAAAAAAAAAAAAAGAAAAAAAAAATTCACCTCGTGTACATTCGATTTGCACCGTCACTGCAATCTCTCTTTTATTTTGCAGAGGAAACCCCAACAAGACCATATATGGACATTCCGTATAACATTTTCTTTTTCATGCTTATAAACTATACAATGCCAAAAAAAACCGCTCTCTTGTACACGACAGACAAACAATGCTACTCTGTGTACTGTGTGTCGAGTACATATAGCCATCGAATAATGCAAACACAGTTAG
>JANSTT010018700.1:0-13202 GCA_026745375.1 Platyura marginata | reverse complement strand
CGAAAATTTTTTTCAAATTTTCCGCATGAAACCAATGCTTCCCTTTTATATTTCATATACAGTACGGAAGCAAAAGTATTGAATTTTATTATTCTTTCTTGTAACCAATAAAAATGAAATTATTTTAGTAAAGTTAAGAACTGATTACAAAAGTAACCATTTGGTGTTAAAACTGAAGTTTATCTCTAATAATCACTACTAAATGACTAATAGAAAATGTGGTAAAGTTCAACAACGTTTCAAAATAACCGTTATTGGCACGTTACATATTCATAGACGAATTTTCAAATTAATTTTTTGCTTCCACTGCTGTTATATGAAATTAAAACTGCAGCCTTTATGGTTTCATGTAGAAATTTTCAAAATATTGCTCGTGTTTTTTTGTATTTCCTTCATGAATTGAAAGTTTTGCAACAAAAAATCCCCTAAATCCTCAACAAAAAATCCCTAAATCCACTCAAGATCTTAAAATTTCTAAAGGAAACCAGATTTAAGGTGGTACTCTAGATAATGGAGGGGGTCCATAAAGATAGAAGTAAGAAGGGGGGGCACAATGATCTAAATTACAATCTAACAATCTACAAAAAAAGAAAGGTGTGGTTGTAGAGTAGAAAAATTGTGGGTGAAGGGTAAAAGAAGGGAAAGGGTCCGTGGAATGGTGTGGAAAAGGGGGGAGAGGATAGAGGTGATTGAGGAAGTGTAGTTTAGTGTGGAAACCGTGCAGATTTACTAAGTAGCCTTTTAAATCAGATAAAACTTTTACAAATCCGATTTGCATGCTTCTCAGGGGAGAGACACATGTATCCTTTTTGTATCTTCCCACCTAATACATATGTTTAGAAGCTTTCTTTTTTGACAAATACCTAGTATTTTTAATTTTTCGGTTCAGTTTTCCATTCAGATGAAGCTTTTTTGTCCGAGACAATTTTAAGTATCTTCGAAGATCATCACTGTATTGGCTATATTGACATCCACAATACGATACTAAAACAATTAACCAATAAATTTATGTGAACTTTCTTATCGGTAATTTGAACTTTCTTATCGGTAATTTGAACAACGATTTTTATTTTTTCTCATTTATTCAATAATACCAATTTTTCGAGTCATCACGCATTTATTTTATTGTAGTTGTAGGTAGGTATGTAGTGTAAGTTGGAGCATTTAATATTATTTTATGTATATTTTTTAGCTGTGCTAAGATGCTGTTCTCTGGCTAAATGTTATTTATTTCATTTTATATATAAACTGTGTTTGCATCATCATCTTTATCCGTTTGGTTTGTCCTTTCATTTATTAACAAGGCTGCGGGTAGTCGCACATTATACGAAGTAGTCAAAATCTTGATGCAAACATTCCTTGATTCATCCGTTCTTTTGTGTTTTTGTTAGTTCGTTTAGGAATTTCTTGAATCTTTATGTGGTATGCATTATGAGGGTGATGTAGCTGCGGTAAAATATAAATTATGGAATTTTTGTTGTTGATTTATTTTTATTTGGAAAATTTGAATAAAAATATTATATGCAAATATATGTAACTTATGTTAAGTAATTGATTGTGCATAATATAAAATTGGCGATGAAAGAAAAGTTTGTTTTTTACGTATTTAAAATTTATATTTTTAAAATTGACGGTGGTCAGTTAAGTTTTAAAAAATTGTTCCAGACTAAAAGAAATCTTCTTTATCAGGGTACTCATGGCGTGAGTATATACGTAGGTACATATGTAGACTTATAGAGCTATAAACTTTAATTATCATTTTAAGGTAAAGATATCATAAACAATTTTTGATCAAAATTTTCTAATTTTTTATAAAAAATCTTTTAAAAATGTATGCCTCCAAAATCAATGTTTAGGTAATTTTTTTTCTAGTTAAGTAGCTCGAATTATTATCAGAATAAAAATATTTGGGTTGCCGTCGATCGTTCATTTCGCCAAATTAAAATAGGGGTATTGGAAATGAAAGATTAAGAATGTGCAAATCCAACGATGTTTATAAATGTCAGGTCTAACTTGCGATTTATTATTTATTATAAATTTTCAAAACTGAAATTTTATTTTCTTATAGAATTTTTGGCGATTCTCGGACGTTCCATATAGTCATGAGCAAACGCAAGACCAAAACCAAAATTACATTAGTCTTGGTCTTGGTATTGGACATTGGATCTTGGTAGAGAGTTTCTTAGTCTTGTTTTTCTAAAAAATTCTTGATCTTGGTCTTAAACATTGGGTCTTAGTCTTGCACATTGGGTCTTGGTCTTGTTTTTTCTAGAAGAGTCGTGATCTTGCACATTGGGCTTTAGTCTTGCGTTGTACAAGAGTCTTTGCCTTGAAAAATGTGCCTAGACCAAGACTACAAAACTAAAACCAAGACTGCAAGACCAAGACTAATGTTGCTCATCACTAGCTTCCATAGTAATAAATATGTGGAAAATCATTGGGAATGTTCAAAAATCGATTTAAAACGTTAATCTCTTACGGCTGTCAGCTCATTGCTAATTTCTGATGTACTATTAAAAGGAAAATGTGAAAAACCGTATTCACTTTTTACTTATTTTGTCTTTTACGTAATTTCTAAAATAACTTAATAGCTAATAATAATCTTCGACTTATAATTCTTATTGAAAGACTTAGTCTTAATACCGTATTTGAATGTGAAATTAATTAAGTGCTAGCCTGCACTGAGACATAACGTAATTTAATATTATGAAACATTAATAGAAAATATAATTAAACAATCTTAATTGGACGTGATATAATTATAAATAATAATCAGCTCAATTTTTTTTTTTTTTTTTTTTGAAAAATTAGTCCAAGGTATTAAGTGCCGCGCGGTATATTTCTTTTTGCAAATTAGCACATTATAAGAAATAAAAAACAAAACTTCTTTCTGTTCGGATTTATTGCAGTGTATCTGTATATATATATATGCTATTACGGTAAAGGAAAAGGTAAAGGTACACACACAATTTCTCATCCAACCATCCGACATAATATGTATTTTACTCACTCATATGTCTGGACCAAAGTAATTTTCTTAAATACATGGCTTCATCGTTGGTTTGCGGCTCATCATCGGATGATTAATTGGATTGGTATGTTTGTGGTTTCAAAATAATAATAATAAAAAAAAAAGGAAAAAAGTATGCCCATTTAGGTACGAATTTGATCAAAAAGCATAATATTATAACCACAGTGGCATAAATATCGTGGTAAATACGTGGGAACAAATTTAACAATTGCATGCCAATAAAGTTTATTTCCACCATTTATATTAACCGAACGTTCGAACAGGAAAAAATGTGGCCGGAAGGTATTGATAATTTAAGAAAAAAAAATGTTTTTTTTTTATCTCTTTTGTATATGGTCTTCGCACTATTAATTGATTTGTCTTTGGGCATTTATTACTCATTTCGAACACTGATTTCTAAATTTCAAGTCTCTTATACAGACAATATGCCTGAATTGTCTGATTCTGTTATTATCTTAATTTATTATTTGCGGTAAAATTGTCAAAAGAACTTTCTTTTAGTTGTGCCTTATATTTATAGTAATATAAGATTATGGTGGGTGTTCCATTGTAGGTACAGAACAAGATGAAGACATTTCAAATTAAATACAAATTATTTGAACTCTTGTTGAATGCAGCAACCTGTATCCGGCGAATTGTATTCTCACTTTTACATTATTTGTCTGGTAATGTCATTCAAATGCAAAAAGCTCTTTGATGAGCTTTTCTAAGAAGTAATTCCAAAAATGATTCAGAATTTACATCGGTCGTTCGATCAAATTTTTTTCTAATACCGTAAAGTGCCAATTATAATACCATGGTACACTATATATGGAAATTCCTACCTAATAACCCTGATATACTAATCCAAATAGTATACCAGAGTGTACCTTGGGTTACCAACTGAAATAAATAAACCAACAAAAAATGTTAAATAAATAAATAAATATTTGTTAATCTGACTCATTAGTTTTAAAGTACATGAATCACCATCAGTCATTCTTTCCGATGATGACGATAAGTGACCATAGCTAACCATTAACGATTCTTCCTGAAGAAACAGTTCAAGTTCTTCATCAACTTCTTCTTACTCATCTTTAAACACCAGATTTTCGGAATTGTATTGATCTGATATTTCATTACAATTAAAATGACAGCAATTTCTTTGTCCGTGGCAATGCTTATATTGTACCCAATGGTATACTACATATTTGGAACATGTTAAATAATAGTATACCAGTAGCACACTACATATTTGCAGAACTATACTATTCGACAATCTGCAGTGCATACTTTCATCGACATTTTAAAAAATTTTAGTTCAAAATTTGCCGCATTACTAGTTGAATTTGCTCCTGTTAGCGTAAATACTTTGGGACTCTAGACTCTGTGAAAGTAGGATGAAATAGGATGAAAATATTATTTAATTAAATCGAACAAAGTTAAATTAAAAAAATTAACAAATGTGTTACAAACACAATCCTTCTTGCAACAGAAATGTCCATCTATAAGTGAAAGGTAAATCTATAGAATGTTTCTATACGTAAAATGAGACAACATTGTTGTTATAAAGCTTCTCTTGTTACCGAAAATGTTATTAAAATCACTCAGTCCACCATAAATAACAATCAAATCATTAATTTAGCCTAGCCCAAAATTATGGCGGCTGGCACCCATTTTAATAAAAAAATTTACATTTGCAGTAATGAAGCTGACTCAATAAAATATTTTACCATAAAGACAAGTAAAAAAATTCATAATTAAACATCATTAGCATGACCTTCTTCCTTCTGTCACCATTGATACTCCTATTTTGGTGTTGTTTTACTTTCTTTTTTGATTTCATTCTAAATTTATCAAACACCTAGATATACAGTACATGGCCAATGAATTGTACGCAATCTTTAAATATGAGAAATTCCTTAAGGAAACTATTTTTATTGTGTTAAAATGTTTTAGATAGAACAATAAATTGGTTTTGTTTTATGCCTTTCTTTTTATCATACTGATGGAAAGGATGTATGAGATCATAGGGCAAGAGTTGTTAAAGTGAAGGGGAGGTATAAAATACAATGTTAAAATAATACACAATTCGAAAATAATATCATCACATATATAATTTATGGTAATATTCGAATTTGGTTATTCACAGTTGGCAGCACTGTGGTATGACAATTATAGCATTTATTTGCATGAACAAATTTTTTTAGGGGGCGCGAGATTGAAATCATTTTGTTAATAAAAAAGTTTAAAAACTCCTGTCTTTTTGTATCTGTAAATCTGTTTCGTTCTACGTGCAATTCATTGGCCACCTACTTTATACTGAAAGTTCACAATTGGTGTCCTTTTTGAGCTTCTTTAAATAGGAAAATGGATTTTTTGTATTTTATAAATATTACTGAAGACTAAATTTCCATACTTACATAAGTGTGAGTAATTCTAGAGTTTTGTCATTGTCCACTTCTTGGACGATTTGCTATTGAAGTAAACCTAATAAATGTTTATGAAATAAATTAAGATTTAATATTTTTGAAAACAATTAGGTCAATATTTAGTTAAGTGATGAAATATTATAAACAAACAAATCTTTCATCTCCTTAAAAATTAATATTTAATAAAGTATACAAATAACTCTATAATTATTTTTAATAATTTTATTTACATTTTCCATCAACAAATCATTATTGTTTGTCATCAGTAATTAGCCTAATTTATTTTTATAAATATTATCAATCATGTATGTATATTATACAAAAAATACTACGCCGCAATTTTAATATTGCGATCAATTTTCGAAAGCTAAATTTATTAAGATCGTTCGTCCATTAGATGTGAATTATAGATCTATAAATATAAAAAATTAAAATATTGTTAGCTATAACTGGAAAATCATGTCAATCGTTCTAAAAATAGTGGAGTATCTATGCGACGCCATTTTGAATTGTAGCGCCATTATCAACAAAAATAATTGTTCCATATATTATGTATGTATGTATATGTGAGTAAGGATCCATTTTATTAATTTGGCTTATGGTTTTTTTTTATTGATTTACTTCATAAACAAATTACTAAGCTTCATCACTTAAACTAAGTATTTATTACAGCTAAGTCATTTGATGATCTATGATCATGATCAATCCTAACATCAAATAGTAATTATTTATATCTAATTTACTCTCAGGTATGAGTATATATGTAAGTAGAGATTATTTATCCATATACTACTGACCATATAAGGCAACAATTCTAAAATAATTTTCATCTATTATGAAAACAAAATTGACGTACATTGAAAAACAAACAATTATTATTAGTTTATCAACAAAGTATGTATAGTTGAGTACACACATCGATTACGATTATTTGTTCACACTTTTTGTAGGTACATATAAATCAAATTAACTGATTAATGATGACGTACGTCTAAGCTATGTAAACCAGAGGCGCAATTTTTATTATGCTGTTTTTTTTTTAAATTTTTTTTGTACATAAATATATGTAACGTTTTTTTCCACACACCTATGACGTATTTTGCAGAGTAAACAATGAGCCGATAACCCACATTCAGACATATTTGTATGAATAACTCATGAGTGTAAATTTTTTTTTTTTTTTAATGTCTTAGCCAACATCAAATTTATCGAAGAAATTGTGTTGACTGAGTCACCAGACACAATTCAGTAATTCTTCAGTGTTAACTATATGTGAATGTTACATATTTGGTAATAATTATGTTTTCAATTGTTTGATTAATTTATTTTAAATTTTGTATTTACTTTATTTGATTATAGTTATGTAGGTAGGTAATTGTTTTATCATTAGAAACAATTCTGTAAATTTAGAAATTCTTAAAAGAACATTACTACAATCATTTTTAGGTAGGGTGTTAGACTGTATTTGAATCGAATGTATTTATGTATGTAGTTCGGATTCCACTTGAAACTGTAAGTCAATATCGGGTAATACCAAAGACCAATTTAGAGGTGTAAATTGAATAAGGAAAATATTGTGGAGTCTATACACTTAAATATTTTAAAAAGCTCTTAAAACTATTACATATTTTTTAATTAAACTAATTTTAATATTATTTAATTTGTTAGTCATTTTTTAAAATTAGTTTTAAAGTTTACTTCCTTAATAACAATGTAATTAAAAGTCTTGACTACTCAAAAGACAATTTCAAACTAAAAAACTAAAAACATTTTCTAATAAAAAAATTTTAAATTTAAAAAATCTTGATTAGGTAAATAATTTTTGTGTAAATCATTTAAAAATGGCGCCTTTTTCGAGTTTCTGTTTATTGTAAGATACAAAATTAATTTCCTTTTAGATGTCAGTTCACAGAGCCATTCATAATTTTTTGAACATATTTTCGAAAATATTTTACTTTTAGCGATATTCTCAGCAAAAAAGTAAAAAAAAAAACATAAAAACTAATTAAAAATAAATTTTTGAACCAAATTGTTCCTCAAATTTTTATATTCTCGTCGACCGCTATGACTTGGTTTCTATAAGAGTAAAGTTGTTCATTCAAAAAGTACCTACCTGAGTTGCTATTTACGTTACCAAAATTTGCCGTCTGGCCAAAGTGAACCACTAGAACCGTTGGTGTACTGTCTCTAATTATTCTCATTTTATTTACTCCGTTTCTAAATATTTTAAATTATTCACACAGTTCCAATGTACATACCTTCAACATAATCCTTTCATGATCTGAAATACTTTTTCTTTTTTGCCAAATTAACAAACAATAAATTATGATCATAATAATATATTTAAAGTTTAAAGCAAAAGATTTAGAACCAAAAAACAAAAAAAAAACAAAATAAATAAAATAAATGTTTTATAAAAACCATGGAGACCTTGAAATTGCTAACAAAATACCCAATATTTTCATGTTTTATATGCATTTAAAAACTGCACAACATAATTTTTTACCTTATCCTGTCATAAAATAATAAAACAAGGAGGCACTTTTTCACCTTTTAATAAATTCGAAGGTGTTTTCTTTATGTCAATATTTGCCGAAAAACATTCAGTTTTGGTTTCACGCTGTGATATATTGCATTTGTTGCAAAGACGAAAAAAAAAAAACAAAAAAATTGATACAAAAGACTCTAACGAAAAATATTTTTGTGATAATCCAAAAAATAAAAAAAAATAGAACTAAAAAAAAAATTTAACAATAAAAATTGAAGGTGGTGGTCCATACACACACATACACCGCCTATATATAGAGATGTTCAATTTCAGTGGTAGTAACTTTAAGCTTATCCTTATTGCAAATTGCTTCTGATGCACAATGCACATTTATGCATGTATTTATACCTTTTGCTTTCGCACTCAGATGAAGATCAATTTTTTTTTTTTTTTTTTTTTAAATTAAGTACCATATCTAATCAATTATCAATGTTTTGGAAGGGAAAAATTCAAAAACACGAATTGCCAGAAATTTTTCCGCCCCTTCTTCAACTAACCATATCCCAACAATTTTGACATCTTCTTTTATTGTTCTCACATCCATCCATTATAACTTAATTTAGCTTGTTTAAGGAACACCTAACATGCCTATGTTAACATCTCAATTATTCCATACAAATTTTTTTTCTTCTTTACTGCTCACTGAAGGTGCTGCAATAACAACAACAACAAAAAAACGTAAGATTGAAAAAAAAACCTTTATTTTTTTTTGAGTGTGAATACATCCCAGGTTAACACTAAAAGAATCATAACGAAATATTAGTGTAGTAGAAATGGATAAGATAAAATACCTCATTGCACCCTGCTAGCTAAATAATAATATGGTCGGACAATGGATGTGTGAGGTCGCACCTAACTTTAAAACATTGACTTGTCTATCTATAATTTTTTTTATTTAAGAAGATATGTTCACATCATATACTTAGGTAGGTATATATATATATAAAGAGGTCCTAAGACACACCGATATACATAATATAGGTTTGTTTGCTTTTTTATTGTTATTTAACTTAACATTGGTCCAATCATATAATTAATAAGGCTTAGGTCTTAGGTAATCTTGTTATTGGATGTGTTTCGGAATGGTTATTATTTGACATGACTTTGGGTAACTATTATTTTATGTATTTTTGTAAAGGTAGTCCGACATTTCATTTTAAATAATTATTATTATGTAGATAGATAAATGTGCGTTAACAAGGATACCTTTTTTTGTTGTTGTTGTAAATTATAAGTAGACAATATTGATGATCAGCGATTATGATTGTACTTGACTTGACATTTTATTAGCCGATTAGTGATTAGTGATATACATACATATACATATGTATAAGTATATACACACAAATCATATTTGAAAGTTAAGACTTAGATAGGGAAATTTATTTGTCTTATGCTCTTCTGATTGAATATTATTATTACCGAAATTTCAAAAACGGCTATCCACAAAAAACCAAATTTTATAGGAAAGTAAGAAAACAGCTGGTTTTGACAATGTTACAATTTTTGGATATTTTTATTTTGGAACGTCAATCGGTTTAGTTTAGTTTTACTTAAATTTGATCAAAAAGTGATTTTCGACAAAAGTGGTTGATAGCCGTGTTTGATTTTTCGATGACGATAAATAATGTACGTATAGTATAGAGGTATGTAATGTAGTTCTACACCATATTTACATTAATCACGGTGGTAATTTTTTCGGTTTGGCTCAGTCAGAGTGGTTTTCATTTAACAGATGAATTGCTGTTACAAAAATATTTTAATACTCTCTATTATAGTGGCGAATCAAGTCAAGACGGTACAAATTTTGGGGCCCTTAAATTTAAGTTTAAAAATAAAATGAGTTTTAAGATTTTATTTCTTGGAAATTCGTCAATTATTTTGGCAATAGTGTCAGGTTAGGTTAGGTGGCGGCGCCCTAATACGCCTTCAGCATAGATCACTTTTTTGGATCCATGTATTCCACGTTTTTACTGTACCTCTTGTACCTTTTGTTTTACATTTATCTTTAATTGATATGGCAATCTCTTTTTGTAAAAATGCAGCACTTGAGGTGTTTTCTTTAAGAAACCTTACAAATGCCATTTCATTGACACCTTTTTAAGCAGGTTTTTAAGTGCGATCCAACCACACGGCCTTAGATTCATCTCAACATATAGTACAAGAGAAAAACATTTTCGTGTTTCACCCCAGTCAGATTGAACCCGGGACGTCCCACTTCAAAGGCAAATGTACTGAGCCATTTGGTTGGTAAGGCAGTAGTGTCAATTCGGTTTAAAATTTACTGCTTTATATACAGAATGGCCATATTATTCAATCTTTCTCCTCCCATAGTACTCCTTAAATAATTTTTTACCCATTTTCAAACAGAAAACGATTTTTGTCCTGATGCATTAGATAAGGAAAATTGTTAAAAAAAATGTCATTAATATTTCAACATTCGGAAATGTGTGGCGACTTGATAGATGTCTGGTGTGGTTTTTATGGTGCCTTTATTTTTTTTAGTAATATTAAAAAATTGTCAAAATCATCTTTAAAAGAACAAACATTTTAAGACCTCATGGCTCTTTGGTATTTCGGAGTACAGTACAGGCATTTTAATACCTCGTGGCCCTTTGGTATTTCGGAGCCACACGTGGCCGCTTAATCCGTCACTGAGTACACAGATGCACATAATGTATTGTTTAAAAATTAGTAAATTAGTTTGGAAATAAAAATTAGAATTCCGCTATTATATAATCAAGTGTGAAGTTCAATTTGTATATTAAATTTGAAACTTCTCAAAATTAACAGAAAATTCAATTTATGAAGTTTTACATATTTTGGTTGCCATTTTGAATACCAGAGCTCCATTTTGAATTTTTTTAAGATGAAGTGGTATTCAATAATTTATCCAATAAAATGGACTGTGACAATATTTTTTATCAAAGTAGTCTCAAGTTAGTTCCAAAAACATTAAAATTTGATTTTTATATCACCAAAAAATTATCTAAAAAAAGAGATAAATGCTTCAATAAGAAGCAAAATGCTTGATAATTGTTTCAAACTAAAAATAAGTTTAAAAAGGGACCTTAGAGGCAATAACTCCTTGAAAATTAATTCATTATGTAAACTTTTATTAGTTTTATCTTATTCTTTAAGAAATTGCTTTAGGTTAATATTTAAAAATTTAATTAAACATAAAAATAAAAAACAAAAATACATTACAAAGCATAATAACTTACCATCTTTATATACTGAAGAAGTCCATATACACGTTATTATATTTAAGCTACATAACAGTGTGGTGAAATAACAGCAAAAAAGAAAATAAAAAATACAAGGCAACACAAAAAAAAAATCGCATCTTTCCCGCGGGTCCCGTGTGCTTCGAGGTCATAGGTTACCATTATTTCGAATGACTGATTGTAATCAAAATAAAAGTAAGGCCATATGAAGAAGAGTTATACACATGGACCGTATCGTACCCATAATAAACGATCCATAAGTGAACACTGAATAATGCCAGACATTATAAAAGGTAAATAAATGTCTGCGGAGCTCCTATGTCTTGTGAGGTGGCCGTTGGGTAATTTTTCAATCTTCTGAAGTGTGGTTGAAATTTTGTGTATAATTTTTTTTTTTTTTTTATTTTCAAATCGTCTTTTAATTTTTTTTTTTTAATTTACGTAAAACCATATCACGTAGGGAGTCATAAAAATAAATTCATTTCTTTATTTTTAATATACATATATAATATATTTGTATATATATATATATATATATTATATATATAAAATGGCTGTGATGATGGACCTCTATCTATGTATGGATATAAAAACCAATCAAAAAGACCTCCTCTTTGTTATAGTTAGGTAGGTAATATAAAAAGCGACGCCGATATATAAACATGTTAATAGCTTGTCAAAACTAATAAATAAAATTTCAGTTGCTAATTTCTACATCATCGCTTCGAATAGGATTTATTGCTAAACTTTGTTTTAAATATTGTACACAAAAATACACCTTCATATGGGTCGGTTCTTTGGTTGCTATAATTTTATTTTTGGTTTTTTTTTAAGTGAAAAAAATATATACATAATAAACACAAAAAAAAAACAAAAACTAAAACGACCATTTTATGGCTTTGTTGTTATTTCGTCGAGTTGACCTCAGTGGAGCAAATAATATATAGCCACCATGTGAGTGGACTCTGTTTGACAGAAAACATTTTTTTTTTGTTTTGCTTCTTTTTTCTTTTTTTTTGGTTTTTTTTTGGTCGTCGAGTTAATTTTAATGGATACAAAAGTTAATTTTTCAGGCCGTCGAACAAGTTTTCGACATTAAAAGACGGTGCCGATAGAACTGATTTTTTCTGTGTTCCATATAACGAATGATATTGTCATATTAATTTTTAATAGCAATAAAAATAAAAAAAAACAAAAAACAAAATCTTTGAAATGTGTTTTTGTCTAGCGCAAAGCCAAAGACCGCGTTATATAGCGCAGTGGGAAAAGCTTCCGTACCGTTAAATTGCATATCGATTTACATTTACTTTAGTTATAATATGACAGAGAATTTATATTGCAAATTTAAATAATTTCAACATAAATTAATGGTTCAGTCGTTATAGTTGAGTTTGTTTTATGAGATTTTAAGTAATTAGTGTCTTTATGACTTTATTATAATGATGATGAAATAATTCGTCGTAGGAAAAAAGTGCATTGTAACGCTGATCATTTCACTTTCTGGGCGAGAATTTCAAAGATTTATTTAACAAAAATAATCAAAAAGTTTAATTATTTATTATTACAAATTTCCCTTTAATAGTCAGAGGATCACAAACAACTCTTTCCGTAAGTTGTTCACAATTCACAATAGTTACAAATTTCGCTTCACAATTTTAACGAACCTAATATTTCTATAGCTACACAATTTATCCACGTTGGTATTATTGTTTATCACTAGGGTGAGGAATCTTATGTGTTAAAGAAATGAGGTGAATAAAATATGTGATAAAAACTTGGAAATATGAATTTTTCTATTTTATCTAGTTCTGAAATGTGTAAATACGAAATAATTTTGCTGTATCTTGTACAGAAAAAAACATTTAATAACATTCCTCGCTGTCTATTTTGTTATATTTTATTATTGCTGTTTCATTTTCTCTTTTTACAATATCTTTGTGCACCGGAGAATGGTTTTTGTATGTATGAGTAATACTCATACATAC
>JANSTT010018699.1:0-13204 GCA_026745375.1 Platyura marginata | reverse complement strand
TTTTCAAAAGTGACACAATTTTGAACTTTCTTAATATTAAAGATATAATTTTGAAACTTTGTATTTCTATATTATTTGAATTTCCAACATTTTTTGCCAAATAAAATTTTTGGAAAAAGTTAACCCTTTAACACGTACAGCGCAACGTTGATTTTAATCAATTGTTTTGTGAGATAACAGATTTTTTTTTATTTTTTTTGAAGAAAAGACCAATTCTTTAGCGGAGTCCAACGGACTCCGTTTTGCGCTTTAGGGTTAAGTGTTAAGTTAAATTCTGAGCTAAAATTGAGTAAAGATCGATTTATGTATAGGTAGGTATAGTATAGTTAAAATCGATCATAATTCGATTTTAGCCCTAAATGGCCTGTTACTATATCTATATCTAAAAATGAGTGTTTTTATTAAAAAATGGGGTTTTCAAAAAAAAATATTAAAGAGTAAACTGCAGCAATGGCTGCATTATCGTCACAATCATCACCATCATCATTTCAGATTAATACAAACATATCAACAACACCAACATTAGCAACAACAACACCAGCAGAAATTTTGTTAGTTGTGGAGGAACCAAACTTAAATGGTATTATTTAACCTCTTAATTTAAAATAAATGAAATCTAAACAAAATTCAATTAATGGAAAGCATCCGCTTATTATTTGCTGTTTAAAATTTTTGCGTGCTGGCGTATATTGACATTTGTCAGGCCAAGTAACTCTTTTACCTTTCCAACGGGCTCTTCGGATCAAGTTGGACGGTGAAAGCAATTTAAATTATACTACTACTACTACTACTACTAGATTAGATTAGAAAATTAATTAGATTACAATAACGAATATCAGTCTTGATACTGATTCTTCAGACGGTAAATTCGTTAGTCTTCGTTAGCTCATTGGACAGTAAAAAATAATATACGACAAAAATCAAAATTCAAAATTTGGAAGCAATTGAGGAATCTGTAGAAATATTATATGTACCTACATATATAATTTTTATATCTGAAGTTTGTTTATTTTTTAAATACATATTATTTTTATATAAGTAGGTATCTATAGATCTCCTTCCTGGTGTTTGTACACTTGCGGATACTTGCCAATACACTAGCGAATAACAATGGGAAACACAATGAGAAAAACTTACTATAACAATTCGATTACTCGTTCGCAATACGTACTCAGTACGTATACCCTTCCGAATAAAAACACGATTCGCGTTGAGATTGTAACGCGAATATCTTGCTATTTATAAAAATCTGTATCTCATTGAGTAAAGATTGAGCCTACCCGATATCCAGTGCCGCATTAACCTAAAGGCACGGTAGGCTGTAGCATACAGGCCTCTGCTCTTTAAGGGCCCCGCAAAAACGGATCAATAAGAATTTGATTAAATTTTGATTTAAGTTTTTTTAATTCTTTTCAAAATATAGAAAAAAATAATAAATTCAAGAACCTATATGTATGGAGTTTGTAACACCCCTAATATTCATCGTAGAATTTTTTTTAACACCATTGCCTTTTTCGTGAAATTCTAAGTCAAAATATGCATATCGGTCCGTCCGTCCGTGATCAAGATTCCGGCTAAACAACTGAAACTAGAGAGCTGAAATTTCGGCAGTTTATCTTGTATATAGTAAGATCTCTATTGTTTTTGGAGTAAATCGGACAAGGACAATGCGTATAGCTCCATTTAATAATAATATGAAGGGGAATATCGATGGGTAAGCTCACAAATGTTTTAAGTGCACTTTCGGATGAAATTGAGTTAACTCCATTTTCCAAGCCTTCAACATGTTACCTGCCTGGTGTGCAGTTTTAATTAGGGAGTAATCTATAATAGCGGCTCAAGACGCTGTTGAGAGATTGTGACCTTCCTATTTACACACTACCACTTCGAAATACAAAATCTACTGTAAAATTATATATTTGGCACTTAACACATTTGTGAGTTTAACCATTGATATAATCTTCACAAGTCGATTCAAGCCGAAAAACTATATATGTAGAAGAACAAAGAGGGCAAATTTGGAAAGAGGGCGCAATTAGATTGCTTCTTGCTCACTCATTTTGTTCTTTACATTGGCCGCTTGGTAAACGAGAATTTAATGAATCTACTTATGTTAAAGTATATTCGGTTTGTTAAAATTGAATTGTTTTTATTTTTGTTCATATATTTTGAATATATTATTGTTTGTTTGTTTTATGATATGTAATAAATTTTGTTTATTTTTTTTTTCAATATACAACCAAGGTCACCAGATAATTTTTGAAGGGGCTCATAGCCATAACTATGGGTCATAGTTTTCGCTAGCCTACACAAGGTTTAATGCGGGACTGCCGATATCATATCCCAACGTTAATCGCAAGATAAACTGTTTTATGAAAATAGTTCGCAATGATTATCTCAGTGTAAGTACTTTATGGTCTTTCCTGCGACTAGACATGTATATATAGAAATGTGATATGCGTTGAGGTAACTTTGAGACTGCGACGCGATTATTTTGCGACTATTCGTCCGACTATCCCCAAGCATAAAAATTGGTACTTAGGGTAAAAACATAGTGAGAAAAATAATACGAATATGCCGACGATTGCAGTGTGCTTTGACTATTTAAGTTATCATAAGGACATACCACACGCTGTTGTCATTAGGCGCCCAAAACAGGTTTTATAGGCAAGATGTACGGGAGGTAGAAGGTATAATTGCCTATAAAACCTGTTTTTGGCGCCCAATGACAATAGCGTGTGGCATGGCCTATAGAGTACAATTTCAAAGCATACTGTGTACGATTGGTCGGTTGGCAAATTCGTATACAAAACTTTAAAGTTGGAAAAGCGATGGACTTAAATTATTTTTCAGGTTTGGCACCAATTCCGTTCTTTTATATGGACATGGTATCTTTTTTTACGCGAATTTTTTTTACGCAAGTTTTTAAGGAACTTATCTATTCCGTAAAAATAGAATTAGGTGTATATATAAAATGTCCGTAAAAATAAACAATTATGAGGATGTAGAGAGGTTCCTCTCTATTATTTAAAACGAAATGGTCCGTTTTCTATAATAAAACCAATAATTGTTCGATATGAGTGACGAAATTTCATATGATAATTTTTGAGAAATGGATTTTGTATTATTGCATTTCGTCTTCTACCAATTTTTTAACTCAAAATTAATTTCGGTACCCAAAACGAACATGCATACATTAGAAACCAGACATTTCAAAAGATTTTTTAAAATGGAATAGATTAAGTTTTCTATAAAATAAAGACGAATTATGATTAAATAATCCACTTAGAAAAACTAATTTTCCTTTTTATTAGAAACTTTAAGAAATTGAGAAGTTGTTTCTTATCCCTTTTAAAATGTTTTAGCTTGTTAAAGGCAAAACTATTCTAAAAAAAGTTTTTTTACATTTATTTTTTATCGACGTTAATTTAATTGATTTATTTACTGCTATTAAGAGCTAGATGTGGTGTGAAGTATGATTGAATTTTATCGAAAATTTGTAATCAAATCGAAAATATTACAGCAACTTTTTTCCGACGTACGATTGAACAGTGTCGTAATATTTTCGATTCTTACAATGGACGTACCCATTTAGTACAAAATAAAATCAGCTCAAATATGTCAAATGAAATGTTGACTTTTGAAGCTTTACACATCTTTACACAGGACACTTTCAATATTAAACGTGACACAGACGATATCGCACCGGTGTACTGTGCATTAATAGAAGATGACGCGGTTTATAAAACAAAGTCATAGAACATTCACAGATTACCATAATCCAAACACAAACACTTACAAAAAAAGATGAATACATTAATATTAATTAACATTTTTTAGTTGATCGTTGCTGTTCACCATTTTTAAAATATTTTTATATAATATAATTTATATAATATAGTTTTACATATAGGCGTCCGTTAACTGATATTGTTTGTGGAGGCACAAATTTTTTTCATAAGCAAAAAAAACAATTACAAATTTCAAATATTTATTTTTGTAAACAGAAAAAAATTAAGCAGGGCAAAAACCAATATACCAACTCCCGAAATAATATTTAAACCATTACCATCACACTAAGGCTTGATTTGTGTTGTTAATTGGTTCTACAGAAAGCCGACGCAAATCGAAATCATTTAGATAATTTAAAATTTCGATATTTTAGAATTCAGATAATTCAAAAATTATGATGGAAAAATTATGATGAAAAATGGAAAATTTAGATGGTTCAAAATTCAGATAATTTAAAATTTAGATAACTCAAAATTCAAATAACTCAGAATCCAGATACATAAATCATTTAGATAATTTCAAATTCAGATAGTAAAAAATTCTTACTTTCCCAATTTTCTTTAACAGACATATCTTCTAATTTATGCAAAATAATCACGAAATTATTAGAACATTAAATTCATTCTTGATACATATTTCAGAATTTTAAAATATCGAACTCTTAATTTATAAGAATTTAATCTACAATTTACATATATAACCTTTGAAATATCAGAATTTTAAATTATCTAAATTTTGAATTGTCGGAATTTTGTTTATTTGATTTTTTATTAGCTGAATCTATATATATTATTTTGGACAACAAATATTAGATCAGAATACTTCTTTTTTTGTTTTATGTAAAAAGGGTTTTTATTCAAACATAGAAACATGTCAGGGGGCACGTGCCCTCCCCAACCTCAAATGGACGCGTGTGGTTATACATATATTCAGGATCGTAGCGAATATTCAGGTGAGGCAAGTGAAACAGTGCCTTACCTGAGATCTCATTAAACAATTTCTTAATTTTATTTCCTAATTAAATTTATTAATGGAACTTAGTTTCCAATTTATAATAAAAAAAACATCAAATTCCTATACCCTATAATGTACGTAGGTATAGTCTGTTTAATCTCTAAATTCAAATTCATATAAAAGATGTTAAACGACGTTCGTGAGAAGACAATTTATTTATTCACTTATGCGTATGAATTAGTATAAAACCAGCAGTATTTTAATTATCCATTAACCCTGAAGCGCAAAACGGAGTCCGTTGGACTCCGCTGAGAAAGAAAAGATCAATAACTTGTAAACGAAAAGCATTTTCAACATTTGGTTTTTTAGTATTTTTAAGTTTTTTTAAATTTTATTATAACAAGAAAAAAAATTTAAAATTTTTTTTTTCACTACAATTTTGTATGTTGAAATTTTTTGTAACATAAACGCAAAACGGCGTCCGTTGGACTCCGCTTTAATTCCTATGTAAATAAAAGTTTGTGGACCGTTTCTTTAAAAAAAAAACAATTTTATTTAGGTTAACATGTTCAAAATTAATAAATTTATATAAAATAAAACTTATCTCAGTCTGATGAAAGAAAATGGGAAAAAATTGGGCCGTTTTGTTGGTGGTTTTTTCAAAAGTGACACAATTTTGAACTTTCCTAATATTAAAGATGTGGTTTTGAAACTTTGCATTTTTATATTATTTTATATTTCCAGCATTTTTTGCCAAATAAAATTTTTTGAAAAAGTTAACCCTATTTGATTTTTGACAATTTTTTGAAGAAATTAAAAAAAAAATCACTTTGCAGAAGTGTAGGGATTTAGGGCAGATGAAGTTGAAGATGGACAAAAATTAAAAAGTCGTGGAACAAATGTTTTTCGTAATAAAAAAAGACAAAAAATGTGCCTTCTTAGAATTTGATGGAATACAAATTTAAAAAACGAACCACTATTTACTCAAGGGATGATCTCGGAAAAAGTGAAATCTCTTGGTAACGGTCCATCCTATTAATAAGTTGAATGACTCATTTTAATGTAATTTTTTCAGATCTTACAACATTTTCCCTAAAATGTAAAATAAAGGTGAGAAACTATTTTATATAAAAAATAAATGCAAATTGGATAGTTTTAGGGGCTCTTAAAACAGATGAAGACGACCGAAAATCAAAAAGTCGTAGAACAAATGTTTTTCGTGATAACAAAAGACAAAAAACGTGCTCTATTAGAATTTCGAAATCTTAAAAAAACAAATTCCATATACAGTGCACTCGTGAAAACTCGAACACAAAAAACCAAGGCCTGTTCGACTTTTCGAGATGTTCGACTTTTCAGGAGTATAAAAATAAAACACTTTTATGAACGAACATGGCCATATTTAATTAATAAGAAAAAATTCATAAAATTAATAACAAACTAATTTATTTTCATTTTAATTTTAAATTACACATACATTTAAAAACAAAAAAAATAACAAAAAAACAAATTCAGTCTTTCTTTCATGAACAATTTCATTGTTTTTTAAAGAAATCAGTGATTGCAGTTTGTAATACAGTTTTCATCACTTTTCGTTGTACATATTGCGTTATCACGAAGTTTTTTTAGCAATAAAATATCACTCCAATTTTCATTTTCTTCTTCTGCGTTGAAGGACTTGAAAAATGCAAAACACTCATCTATCTTCCAGCGATTTTTTCGCGGAAATCCAAGAACAGTTGAAGTACCGTTAGATGTTACACGTTCAAATGGAGTTTTGAGACATTTATAAGAATATAATATAAGAATAATTGAATGAATGAAACTGTTCGAGTTTTCGAGAGTAAGCAGTTCGAGTTTTCGAGATTTCCTTATAAAAAAAAAGTGTTCGAGTTTTAGGGATTTCGAGTTAACGGGCGTTCAAGTTTTTCGTTTTCATTTTTTATGTAGTTTTTTCAGATCTACAACTTTTTTAATAAATTTTTTCTCTAAAATGTAAAATAAAGGCAAGAGATTACTTTATATGAAAAAAAAATTGCATAAACTTATTGGCTCTTGAGGCAGATAAATTTTCGTGTCGGCTGTAATTTTTTTTGCATAATCAAAGAATAATTTAATTGAATTTAACCTTATATATAAATTTAAAATCCGACAATAAATTATTAATTCATAGCATAACATTTTGCAGATATATATATGAAAAATAAAAAAATCTATTTCTCCCAATGTTATTTAATTTGCGCAAACGTAAAAGGATAAAATTTACAATTTCTTCACACATTTAACATTGTTGCTTGTTTTAACGTGTGACGACAAAATTCGTTTTATATTTTTTTAACTAGTATTAGTATGTACCTTCGCACACCTGCTTAAGGAAATTTTAGTTTTTAAAGCTCAAAAACACAATTTTATTAATATAAGAAATTCCTTTGGACTAAATGTGAAATATTTATCTGGACCATAGTTGGGCAACTTAGAATACAACAATGTACCCACATCCTTTTTAATCTTCAACATAAATAACGACTTCCTTATTTGAGATTTAATGAATTTTTCGAAAGACAATAATATACTTATCCAAAGCCAAAAATAAACGCCGATAAATTAATTTTCAGATTAAAAAATCATAAAAGTGTCGAAAATGTGGACTATAATTAGGGGAAATTACGGTTCGCAAAAATAGATTAATAATGGATAACCAGATAGACACTACTTTATTTTTGGCAATTCTTGGCCTTTCGCGGTCACGATGAATCGATTGATTTCAACAATAATGGAAACTTTTGAGAATTGTTTAAAATTTTAATAATGCGTAATGCTGAATTCGTAGATCATTACGAGAAAAAAAATTTGTTTTTTCAGGCCAATCTTCTGGTATCCAAAACGAAATTCTTTTTTGTATTGAAGATATTATAAATAAAGATATCCAGCCTTCTCTACAATCGGCTATGTTCTATGCAATTAAAATAGACGATACTACTATAGTAGGTGAATCTCAGTGTGCTATATCTGTAAGATATATTGACGAAAATTACAATGTTACCGAAAGTTTCCTTGGATTTCACAATGTATCGGCAGATAAAACTGCGAATGGCTTATTTCAAGTTCTTGACGGAGTATTAAAAGACCATTAAACTACCAACAGAAATTAATAGCACAATGCTACGAAAATGCAAGTGTCATGCCAGGGAAATGAAATGGCTTACAAAGTAAAATAAAAGAAAAAGCACCAAGATGCCAATTTTTATCCATTGCAATGCTCACAGATTAAATTTGGTTTTACAGAATGGTTCAAACTGTATTAAACAGTCGCGAATCTATTTTGCAACATTACTTAGCATACATAGTTTTTTTTTCATCAACAACAGTCATTAACAAGATACGTAATTTTAAATGAAATTATTGGTCCAAGAATTCCTAAAGCAGCTGAAACACGTTGGTGTAGTCGATCTAAAATATTGTTTATACATAGTTAATACTGAGTGGATTAAAATGAAGGAAGTATTTGAAAATATTCAAAATTCACTTCAGTCAAGTAAAGAGTCGATAAAGGATATTTTAATGACTTTGAATTTACAATTTTAATAAAATATATTTTGAGATTTTTTATATTACTGATCCTTTGTTTCAAATACTACAAAAAAAAATTAGATGTGATTTTTGGCAATTCTCAGATAAATTTAGCACAATCTCGTATTTTAATCTTAGATGCGACAAAAAGTTTAAAAGTTTGTTTGATGAAAGTAAAGAAAGAACCGATCTTAATTTAAAACCAGTCTTTACTGGAAGGAAAAATTGGCTACGCCGATTATAATATACCCGTATGAGTACTTGTGTATTATTTACAAATTTGTACGAGTCAATTTTGTCGGTACAATAAATATAATTGGTAAATTGAATACAAATGATTAAAAACCCTAGAAATGACATAAAATTGATCTCAGCACCATAACGGTTTTTCGTGGAACTTTTTAGTCTATAAATGAAATCTTCATTTTTTTATTCTCTATCATTTTTGTCATAATAATTTTCTCCGTAATGTAAATACTTTTCGAGAAATGATTAAAAACCCCAGGAATTCAAAAAAAATGATTGCAGCGCCATAACGCTAGGTCGTACTACTTTTTGGTCTATGAAAGAAATCTTCATTTTTGTATTCCCTATAATTGTTGTTATATTCATTTTTTCTACATTTCGACTACCTTTAGAGTAAGTGAGTGGTTTATATCAAAATTAAGTGAACACTGTACCACAGCCTCCCCTATTTTTTGTCCGATTTGCTCCAAAAACAATAGCGATCTTACTCTAGAACTACATAATAAACTGTCAAAATTTCAGCTTTCCGTAATCTTTTCCGAACGACTTCTTCACTTGCTGGTCGCGTTACTTCTCACCTTTTTCTTTTTTCGATCGATACTTTCTTTTTTTCATTCGATCAAGATTCCGGCTAAACGGCTGAAGCTAGATAGCTGAAATTTGGACAGTTTATTTTGTAGACGTAGAGTAAGATCTCTAGCAAATTGGACAAAATATAGGGGAGGCTGTGGTACAATGTGCACTTAATTTGGATATAAACCATTCATTTACTCGAAAGATAGTCGAAATGTAGAAAAAATTAATATGGCAAAAATGAACATTTCATATATAGACTAAAAAGTTCCACGACCTACCGTAATGGCGCTGCAATCAATTTTATCTAATTTGAAGGGTTTTAAAGTTTTTAATTTTGTAAGAGCACACATTCATTAAAATGGTTCCGTTCTACGTATTTTTTATATTAAATAACATTTCACATTAAATTTTTTTAAATATTTTTCTAGACAATACAAAATAGCTGTACTAATAATATGGATGGTTGCTCTTACAATAAATTTACCGTGGCTATTTGTTTTTACTCTGGAACCAATAGAAAATGGCAGTAATCTTCAGGTTTATGTATATAGGATTAGTCTTTTTATTTGTATACAACAACAAAAACATAAATTAATCTAAATTGTGTCCTTTTCAGGTATGCATAGAACTTTGGCCATCCCAACAATCTGAAAATATTTTCTTTATATTGGCCAATTTAATTTTATGCTATTTGGGTCCACTTGTGGTTATTTCAATTTGTTACATAATAATCTGGTGGAAAGTTACAAATAGAAGTGTTCCCGGTGAACATTTGAAACATATAAATATTATAAATACTATCAATAAAAGTCGTTTAAAGGTAAATTTTGGGATCACTGGAATAAAATCATAGATAATACGAAAAGATCTTCTATTTATATTGCAGGTCACTAAAATGGTTCTAGTTGTAATTGTAACATTTGCTTTATCATGGTTGCCACTTTATGCAATATTTTGTGTCGTGAAATTTTGGGAAAATATTCTGCATACAGATGAAGGTGAGAAGAACAACACTAATAAATTCTTATAAAAAATCTGTGATCTATTTTTAGCACAATATGTTATGTTCCTTCTGCTTCCAATTGCACAGTGGCTGGGGGCGTCAAATTCATGTATTAATCCTATATTGTATGCGTACATGAATCGAAAATTTAGAATAAGTTTTAAGGTGAGAATTGGATTTTACATTTTTAAACATATATAGTAACAATTTAACGGTTGTTTTTTGGGTTTATAGAATTTTTTTGGAAAACCGTTCTGTTCACAACAAACTAATATTAATATGAGACAATATCGGAGTGAAAGTTATGGTAAAATAAGAAGACCAATCGTAAAAACAAGTTCCACTATTAACAATAGTCCAAATATTATTGTATCGTTAAGTCCACAATGTTCAAAAATGGATTTGTGATTTTTTTATGGAATAAAGTTCGACTTGTAAATTGTTTTTCTTAAGGGTCTACTATCTACTTGGTCAAAATGTCATTCGTGAAGGACGGTACAAATGAGTCCGACTTGTTTTTAGATATTTCTAGAGGAAGTAAAAAGCATATTGTGTGCATATTTGTGACAATGGAAAACAAAAAGCATGTAAAAGTAAGTGGGTCACGTAGCGCCAATAATGTGCACAGCAAACATTTCTTTACGCAAAATCAATAAAATCATGATTATATATTTTAATCAATTTAAAGACGAAATCCAAACATTTCCAGTTTTCTTCGTGCAATTAAAAAAATTAAAGTAGACAGTTCTTGAACATTTTCATGTCAATTAATATATAAATTTGGTTTTCAAAATTTAATAATACAAATTTACCGATTTTTTAAAATATGGCCGAAAAATGTGAATGTGGACGAATTATTGACAATAGTCAAAGTTCCAAATTGAAATATATATGTTGTAAATGTAGCTGTGAATGTATAAAACATGCCAAGTCACATGATAAACGAACGAGAACACCATCCATAGAACGAACCGATGCACCATATTTACAGCACATAGAAAGGGTTTGTTTTAATTTTTCGATTTTAATTTTTGTTTGTTGGAATACATATTCTCGATTTGTCATTGTCAGCTACCAAATATTATTTCGGTCGTTGATAATAAACCGCCGAAATTGTTTGTCGAGTATGTCCTTAAAAGCGATGGAGCTGTTAAAGATTTACGTCGGATAAATCAAATTAATCAGGAAAATAAGGATATTTTAAGAAGAATTAATATAATAATTAGAACAAAGGTATGTCAATCAAACGAACCGACCAATGAAAGAGAATCAGATATTTGTGTTTGTATACAGGGCATCGTTGACACATACAATCCTCAAGCTGGAATACGTTTTTCACGTCTTCTGGAAACGCATAGAATTATTAACGAATGGGAAATGCAAAATATTGAAAAATATGGTGTCCTCTTAAAAACGGTAAGACACATATAAAGTCATCGACCTGGATAGTTACGATTTATTGGTTTTTTAAAGGGACCCGTTATACGAAACAAAGACCTGGAAAAATCATGGCTACGCAACTTAGAGCTAATGAGACAAAAATCAAAGTATCCTCTAATTTTGCCAGGATTAAGAAATACCGGTTTGGATCCAAATGTTTTTCTAAATGATTGCATGGATCGATTTCGCCCAAAGTATAAATGTTTTTAGATTTTCGATCTTTTTTATTTTCTACTTCTATGAATAACAGAGTATACCTTGATATTGCTGTAAAAAATGGCAGAAGTCTTGGTAGAATAACAATTCTACTCTATCCCGATATTGTCCCAATAACTGCACGGAATTTTATGGATCTTATATTGAACTATCAACGACAGAAAAAAAGAACGAATAAAGTGAAATTAGAAAATTTACCTCATTTTATTGGATCACCTATATATCGGTACTTCTTTACCATTCTTTTTAAAACTAATTTTATATTAACAAATGAGTTTTTAGCATATTTCGTCATTTATACGCTGAAGCCGGTGATATGACCAAAGGAAATGGTCTAGGTGGCATCTCTTCTTTCGGTTCAAATTTTGAAGCCGAAAATTTTACGTTAAAAGCTAAATATACTGGTAATTTTGGAATATTAATATCAAAAACAATTATGTTGTTATTATTGATCCCATTAAAATTCAAATTAAGGAACATTGGCAATGATTCCAGACGAAGATGGAACTCTTAATTCAAAATTCCTTATAACATTTAAACCTCTATCGATAATTAATGGAAAAAGAGTGGTTTGTTCTATTATTTTTATCCAATATTTGTATATTTGATTATTTCTCTATGCTGCTAATAAAAGAGTATTACAACTTTGGTACAGAGTTTGTAACGCCCCTTAATACTCATCGTAGAAAAAAAAAATTTATCTTTCCCGTAAATAGTCCGCAAACTTCCACGATCTACAGCTATGGCGCTGAAATCAATTTTATGTAATTTCTAGCTTCTAGGTTTTCTTATCATTTGTATTGAATTTAGCATTGCCATGCCGCGACACTCAATTCTTTAATTGTGTGAAATTCGTCTATTTCATATATTTAGTCGCAAACGAACTTTCAGACGGGAAGGATATAGTCGCTTGCGCAAAAACATTGAGAGAAAAATAACACCTCAGAGAGAGGTAATCAGATAATGTAGGGGATACTGTACATCAATGTTTAAGTACGCACCAGATTCTCCCATACTAAATTTTATAGAATAAGTGTCTCGTTGGCCTCATCATTGGATATTTTCAGTTTACTCTGAGCAACCGAGCAAAGCGGACATAAAAGTAAGGGTATGGCCGAATTTTTTCTAAAACAGGCGAATTTTTCTCTCTTTGCACATTGGCTGTGTCGCGGCATGGCATTGAATTTAGTTATATGTATATATTAGTTGTACAGACAAAATAGACACGGATAAAGTCGTAGATAAAGATAATACACAAGTAATCATACGGGCTAATTATTTCTTCTTTACTAGCTTTTTTTCGGTTTTGTTATCAAATTGAGTATTGGGTTGGGGGTGATTGATGCGCCTCGTCCTATTTAGATCTATTGTGCCCCCTTCTTACTTCTATCTTCATGGAGTTAGAAG
>JANSTT010018698.1:0-13207 GCA_026745375.1 Platyura marginata | reverse complement strand
CTACTTTTCCCTCCCCTTCCCACACTTCCTCACCCCTCCCCCACTTTTCCTCAACCTTCCCTACCCTTTTCCCAACCTATAACCACTTTCCCCCGCCATCCCACCACTTTTCCTCACCATTCCCCTTTTTTCCCACCCATCCCTACCTTCCCCCTACCCTTACCTCACCCTTACCACAGCTTTGAAAAGATATAATTGCTCTAATATATGAGTATATATATTTTGTATGGGAGGTCCTAAAAGGGTCAGAAATAATGACTACAGTTTTAAAAAACAAAAAAATAAAAGTTTTTTGTTTTCATCATTTTATCGAAATTTTGATTTTTAGTCTACTAAAAATCCAAAAAAACTAAACATTAAAAAGCACTTGTTTTTCTAAAAATTTGTATGGGAGGGGGTCGAAGGAGTGTGCCGATTTTGCCCATTTGCAGTACCAAGCAGCTCGTTCATAAAGAAACGACGCTGCCAAAATTTCAAGTCACTAGCTCAACGCGTTCGAAAGGTAGCGTGTATACAGGCGAGCGATACTTACTACCAAAATTTTTATTGCAGTTTTACGATTAAAAATGTCCAAAACGATTTTAAATTTAAAAAAAAAGGAAAGTGAAACCAATGCTTCCAATATTTTTTAGTGTGTGGAAGCAAAAGATCGCGGTGTTATGGGACTATAAGGAGCAACCTCTCGCAAAAATCCAATCTAATTACATAGTAATCACGATTGTTCGCAGCTATACATTTCTATACCAAATCTATCTATCAATAGTAATCTCTTGCATGTATATTATCTGTATCTCTGCTAATAATCATCAATAAAATATTAGCTATAAATATGTAGGGGTAGATAATAATTATAGCGACCCGCTAATCCTAATTATATAAATTAACCATAATATCAATTTTAAATATATATTATATATGTGTATGTATATGCAGATTGTAAACCGTGCTAATACATAATAACTTAATGTATATACAACACGTATTTATGTACAATGTACATAAGCATGGTATTGATATTATGTATGTATGTAAAGCTCAACGTGTTTTTGAATTATCATGATATCAACCAACGAATAGTATTTAGACAGCAATTGAACGAGATAGATGTCCTCGATTTATTAATTAATTTAAAGTTCTGTCAATTATCAGGAACGACTCGTGAGAATTATTGATCTCATCATCATGACACTATTTTTAAAATTTATATTATTTTAAATTTCCAGCATTTTATGCCAAATAAATTTTTTCGAAAAAGTTAACTCCCTAAGGTCCATACATTTTGAACATAAAAGGGTTAATGAAGAATTTTCAAAAAGCTACTTATCGTTCTCTAAATTTAATTCTAAATACTTTGGTAAATTTTTTATTTTTAGAAATTGTTAACCCTTTAATTGTTAACCCTTTAAGTTTTAATGGTGCCTTTAAAGGGTTAATTTTAAAAAATATATTAATGCACTAAAAACATAAAGAAAGTCTCTCTGAACAGATTTAGTTGAATTTTAATATTTTTTGGTTAACTCCTTGATGTTCAAAATGTATGGGTCTTAAGGGGTTAACTTTTTCCAAAAATTTTATCTAGCAACAAAGTTTCGGAATCATTTCTTTAATATTAGGAAAGTTCAAAATTGTGTCACTTTTTAAAAATAGTCTCATGATGATGAGATCAATAGTTCTCACGAGTCGCCCCTGAGTTATGGTCAGTATTTGGAAGTTTTAGTAGGATATATTTTTAGTCTAATGTATTATCGAAATTATTCAAGCAGATATTCATACATATATTGGTACATATATATATAGTAACATATATATTAGTATTTTTGCTATTTTCAAGGCTTACATGGAAATAACACAAAAAAGTAAACGAGCAAAAAAGGTTTTTCATTTTTAAATAAAGTTCTGGCACGGAAAATTGGTTTTGTTGTATATATATATGTATATATGTATACATACACTCCGCGTATCCCAACATTGAGTTGTAAATTTCTATCTATCTCTCTATTGCTTATAAATTTGAATTTAAACATATTTGGTTATTTGCATATTATGTTGGAGGCTGTCTAAATAAAAGAAAATTTAGGTTATTGCTATATACAAATATGTCAATTACCAATTTATGTAACTATTCATGTGATTTTATCGTATCTATACGCTGTACCTATGCGTTAAATTTTTTTCAATCATTTTTTCTTCCCCTTCGATCGTCCACATCAAACTCTTACAGATCGTCCTCCATAATGTTCTGTCCTGGACCATCTTCGTCCAGTTTCTGTGACCGAGGGACGTTCAAAATTCTCGACATCTGTCTGGGTTTATTTTTAAAATCTTCTAAGATGCTCTATCTTAATTCATACGAGCAATATGTCTAGGTCATTGCATATACTTTGCATGGCAATGGATTTTACTAAGAGGGACATCTTTGTATTCTCCCATATATTCGTGATTGTAGCGCAATCTAGAGCTCCATTGTCTCGCACAGTTTCTTGGATGCGTCTCTAAATTATCTAGTCTGTTTTTATCTTTCTTTCTGTGTGTTAGAACTTCAGCTGCATAGTCTTACGATTGGTCTTATTAATGACGTACATAAACAAACAATCGGAATTTTGTTGTTTTTGTAGCCTAGTTAGAAAAGGGTACTTATCTTATCGCAATTAGAAAAAGATACTTATCTTTTAGGTTATGGATTAAGTGAATGGTTCTGTGAACAAAATTTACGATATTGATGAATTCTTTGATTTATTTTAAGCTCACGTCGCAATAATTATTTAAAATATGCGCATTACACTCAAATTTCTATAATGTTTTAACCTTGAATAACCTTTGAATTACCAAACGACAAAAAAATATATATAAAGTTCCATCGATACACATATATATATGTATATACACCACGACCTCGATTTTCGTCGTTAATTGGTTCCACTGACTTAATCCATTCCATCAAAATAAACGACGCAAATCGAGATCTTAGTGTAATTGATAACGAAAAAAAAAATAACTAAAACAAGATCCTTTTTATATTCAGAAAAGCCGATTGTAAGTCTACATTCTGGCAACACTATAAGCTCTGGCTATTTTGAGTTAATCTGTTAGAGTATGGTGTGAGAAATGAGATGACAGACAATTTTGGGTATTGTCCAAGTGATTAGATGAAATACGAAACTAAACCGATTGTTACATGATTGTGTTGTTGTCAATCGGTAAATTAATGTACAATGGGGACTCTCGAACCCGATCATTAACAATTAGGCGTCAACATATGTATACTCGTATGTCAAAATTACATCATATCAAAACATAGAAGAAGTTATTGTGCAACAATATGAAAGCTCTTATTTGAATTAGAATTAGAACTAAATTTAATAAAATAATCATACACTTCTGAGTTAGTATTTACATACGATATAGTACTAGAAAAAAAACCCCATTCCATATATGTATGTATGTGTTAACATCTCGTGCCATTATTATAATATAAATTACGTTTTGTATATTTACCGAATTTCATTAATGACCAAATAAATACGAAAAACATTTCTCGATTTAAAAGATCGTTGGGTTTATGTGCCAAAGCTACAGCTTAAGCACTGCACATACACATACACACACACACACACACATCAGCTTTGCCACACTCTTTCTAAACTGCCCATTTAATATGTTCCTAAAGTCTAACTCCCCATACATACCAATTCCAACACGTCTATACACAGTGTACGGTTCTTTGTTTATGTATTAAATCCAGCATGAGCTCTGTTTATTTGGATCTAATTCAGCGTTACCATGGCCAGAAAAAGGAAAAAAAACAAAAAAAAACAAAAAAAAAACCGACACACATTTTGGTTTCTGGGAAACGGTTGCATGGTTTCGTTCGCCATATATTTTATGGTAATAAACAAGACGTGGATTCAATGCCAAACATGTGTTCCAAACTGTTAAATAGTTAGTAAACGAGAGAAGTGAAATCAATGTTTAAAAAAAAAGAATTTTAAATAGCGTCCGCCACACTATATCGCTAGCGGCTAGCACATAATTTGTGTCTTTTTCATTTATTTGTTGCTTTTTCTTCTTTTTTGTGTTGTTGTGAAAATTTTACATTTTTTTGTAGCCAAAAGCAATTTACCAACGTGACAAAACCAAAAAAAGTGCACTTCACTACTGTAGCGCCCAACGAGACCTGGTGGCGGCCGCCAGTGTTGCTGTAGCAGCTCCAGAACTTCTGGAGTCTGCAGATGAAGATGGTTTTACTCCACTACATTTGGCTGTTATTCAAGGTAATATGGCATTGGTTAATTTGCTACTGGCTAACAAAGCAGATGTTAATGTGCTGGACAATGAGGGTCACTCGGTTGTACATTGGGCTACAGGTAATATGATCCAGAATTAAGGTAAAATGAAAATATTGGATTGGAATTTTTTTCTACAGTTTGCGGTGAAGTTGATGCTCTGAGGGCTGTATTGGGTGCCGGTGCAAATGTTTCAATTCCAGATAAAAATGGTGGCAGTCCACTACATTATGCAGCTCAAATGTGTGGTGCAAACTATGAAGGAAAATCTGGACAAGCTTCATCTAAACTTGCTCTGGAAATACTCAATATATGTTTGGTGCACCCACAATCTGAAGTTGATGTTCCCGACAAAGATGGTAGACAACCACTACTTTGGGCTGCATCAGCAGGTTCGGCAAAAGCTGTACTAGCCTTGGTAAATGCTGGTGCAAGAGTTGATAGCTCAGACAAGTTTGTTTTGTGTTTTGTTACGTTCAGCAGATTTTTAAATTCATTTTATTAATTATTTTTAGGGATGGCTTAACAGCATTACATTGTGCCGCATCCAGAGGACATACAGAATGCATAGATACGCTAATAAGTCTTTGTGGAGCACCTACAGATTTAATAGGTGATTGCTATGACAGTACAATTTTCAAAGATTTACTTCTCTATTCGCTTCTCAATTAGATTTGGAATCTGGTCATGTATATAGATTTTGCTAATATACAATCTGTTATCGTAGAGGGCTATATAATAGGGACGAGAATTATCAGACTTTTATTGTAGAAAAAATTACTCTTCAGGAATGCATATAGAACTTGTAGATATACTTAGACTTAAAGGAACTCTTATTTGTAATGATAATTTTTTTTATCCTACTTGTGATTCTTGCTCCAAAGATTAAGCGATCGAAGCTCATTTCTTAGAAGTTTTACATCCAATACCAAAATGCAATATATTTTTTATGGAGAGTTAGGATAACAGAACTACTATAGATTGATATTCCCAAATTTTATTGGAATAATAACAAATTATATAGAAACCCCTACATACCTCTTTACAGATTCAAATGGATGTACAGCACTTCATTATGCGGTAACACTTGGTCATGCTGATGCTACATCCATGTTATTAGATCTTGAAGCAGATCCAAATCGACAGGATCGAAAAGGACGAACGCCAGCTCATTGTGGCTGTGCCAAAGGGCAATTTGAGACTGTGAAAATTTTGCGTGATCGAAAGGCTAATATGTGGCTTCGAAATGCGAAAGGAGATCTGCCAATTCATGAGGCTGCCTCGTCAGGGCGCCGAGAATTAGTTCAATGGCTACTTGATCAAAAACCGAAACAGGTTAATGTAACGAGCAATGATGGACGATCAATACTTCACATAGCGGCCAGCAATGATAATACGGACATGTGCAAAGTAAGTAGAGATTTTCGGTTTTTGATTGGACTTAATTTGTGCTATATGAAAAATGTCTTTTTAGATGTTAATAGACTATGGAGCCGATGTCAATTGTATTTTTCGTACATCACGAAATATTGTGATGACACCACTTGACTGTTCCTTACAGAAGGGATTCCGTTCAACGGCAAAATTTCTTCAGTTACATGGAGGGCTTCCAGCGAATAAGCTTCGTTTATCGGGAAGAAAACCGAATGCACTAAACGATCAGGAATTGGTTACGCCGCTCAATTTTAAAACTGCCCCCGCATCTACAATCGATGACTCCAAAGACGTAAAGAAATTTGTCGTCTACATTAATCGTTCAGAGTCTGATGCTGATAGCTGTGATGATAAAGTTCCTAGGCGCGGTCATAAAAGTAGATCAATTTGTCATCATCATCGACATAGATATCGATTGAGGACAAGCAGCTGTGAAACGTATTCGGTGCATAAAGATGACAGTTCTAGTGATATATGTCGATCGAAAAGTAACATCGAAATTCATCGAAGAAGAAAATCGCGACACAAACGAGATTCGACTTCGGATAGTGATGATAGTTCCAGCGAACATTGCTGTCGTCATAGAAAACGTGATAGGCATAAACATAAGCGAAAAGATCACTCAACATCGAAAAAAGACAAATCAAAGAAGCGATACGATTCCACTGATAGCGATAGTGCTTGTCAGAAGACAAAACGAAAGGAAAAGCGATTAAAGAAAGAGACAAAATCGCTGGAAGATGTTGAAGTTGATAAACCAAACGATTCGGTATGCGAAGAAAAAAAGATTCACGGGGAACCTGCAAAGGATACTTTAAAATTTGATTCGGCTATTGAGGAATCTGGTAAAGTTCAAGAAAGCAAAGATACAAGAGCGAATACTAAAGAAAAACTAACAGAATCTAGAAGTGGTTCGGCAACATTAAAAAGACCTCAATCCGCAAAAAGTTCATCAGGCAGACAGGCAGCTAATAATAAAATTAATGAACAAAAATTAGAAACAACTCAAGAAGTAGTGCCAGTGTCGGAAATCAGTCAGTCGAAACCAGTTGAAGAGATTGTAGTCAAGAAACAAGTTGAAGAGATTAAATCCCAAAATCAAGAAAACGAAATTCTTTCAAAATCGACAGCTCCTGTTAATGTCATAACAACCAAAGCAGACGTGCACGTTCCAACTACTAAAGACGAACTACTTACGACAGCGAAAGAGGAAGAACCAATTGACAAAAGTGCCAGAAATATTATTGAAACTGAAAATATTGCTATCAATAATGACGGTTCTGAGACTAAGTCTATTGAAATATCTGCACAACAGAAAGAAACGGAAAGTGTCGTTCCCGATAAAATGAATGTGAAACAAGATGCTCCATTGGAAGCATTAAATGCCGGCAACGATAATAAAAACACAGCCGTAGCGACAAATGAAACTTTGATCAAAACCAACGAAGAAATTATTCCTTCGAGCACTTCACCAGTACTTCCACCAACTACAGCCAGAGATGAAAATGTGACTGTTGCAGAAATACCAGAGAAAAATATTGAAAAAGCACAAACTGCACTCGAACCAATTAGCAAAATAGATATAGTTCCAACACAACAAACCCTAGGCCATCAATCTGCCATCGAAGAAAGTAATAAAATCGAAGAACAAAGTTTCGCTGTGCTTCCTAGTATTCGTGATGAGAGTCCACCTCGAGATTTTGACGAAACACGAAAAAGTAGTTTTACAGTTCTGGCAAGTGACGAGTCGGTAGAACAAATAGATGATTTTACTGAAGCAGAACGTCCAAAAAGCTTCCAAATTTTAAGTAGTATAGAAAAAAATGTTATCGATGAAGAATATTATACTACCGACGAAGAGCAAACGGAGGACAATGATGTACAGATGGGTTCAAGGCCACCAAGCAGCGATATCGACCGTAATGGACGACGGAAAAGGAATCGAAAACGCTATAAAGATACGAAACAATTTTCAATGGACATTCCAAATAAATTGTTGGACAAATCGTTGCAACATAGCAAAGATCAAGATTCTGGATTTGAACCGAGTCCTCGGGCTATGCGCACAAAAATTCCGACACCCCGAGCTATTTATACTGCCGTAACACCGAGAAAATCAGCATTAGCCGGTCGGGATGGACGAACGTGCAGCAGCAGAATGGAAGGACGAAAGCCTGGCGATAAAAATTCAGTTAATATGGTGACCGTTTCACAATCAATTCAGAAAAATATTCGAAGGTAATTTTTAGATGTAGATTTAGATTTAATTTCTAATTAGATAATATAATTAACAAGCAAACTTCATTTGAGCATACCTACTTCGTATAATATACTGAAAGACACAAAAGCACTGTGAAATCAAAACCCTTTACAGATGATACGTTCCTGTGTACACATCTCACTGTGAAAACGTTAATGAGGGACTTTCAACACTAAAAGAAAATATGAGTATTATATCTATCTCTCTTCTCTGAATGGCCTTAATGCAAACTGTAAAAAGTGAATGTGAAGAAAAAAAAGAAAAAAGAAAAAGAAAAGCAAGTGCCTTTCAAATATGACAAAAAAAGGTATCTGAAAAAAGAAATACTTTATAGGAATATATGTGGGCATTCAAGCACTATGGAGTGGGTGAATGTTTTTTTTTTTTTATTTAAACTTAGTCGTTCAACGTTATACGCCGTAATACATGTTATTTAACGTCATAGCTTCAATGACTAACAACTTGGGCAGATAAAATGTCTGCACTGGTATAAATGTGACATAAAGGAAATTGTAGTTTAGAGTTATAATTGACAACATATTAAAATTTGCTTAACATATAATTCCGAGACGAAAGCGGTTATAGGCTTAGCTATGTTAATGCCTGTCTCACCAGTGACAGAGTTTACTATTTACGTAGGGAGTGCGTCAAGAAATTATTGGAACGAGAATTCTTTTTTGTCTTGAGATTATTTTTTTTTTTTAATTCCATCAATTATGAAGTACGATATTACGATGGGAGTTTCTAAACAATTTTGGGACCTAAAACATCTAGAACACCACTGCCCTAGTGTCCTCTGATTCTGTAATTGATATACAAAAAAACGTGATAATGTCTGATTTTCGCAAGGATGAGCATAACTATTTGTGGAAAAAATGAATACATATAACAAAAATTATAGAGAATATACCAATGAAGATTTCATTAATAATCGAAAAAATTCAACACCCTGCCGTTATGGCGCTGCTGTCAATTTTATAATTTCTAGGGATTCAGTCATTTACTCGAAATACATATATTTTGAATAGAGAAAAAAAGAAATTTGGTAAAAGTTTTAAAGAATTAATAATAAATGGATTTCATTTAATGTTCTAAAAAATTCTACAACTTGTCGCTATGGCGCTGCTGTCAATTCCATATAATTTGCAAGGATTCTAGTCATGTACTCGATATATATTTAGAATGGAGAAAAAATGAATATGGCAAAAATTATAGAGAATATACTAATGAAGATTTCATTAATAATACAAAAATTTCTACACCCTGCCGTTATGGCGCTGCTATCATTTTCATATAATTTGTAAGGATTCTAGTCATTTATTTAAAATATATTCAGAATAGAGAAAAAATGAATATGCCGAAAATTATAGAGAATATAATAATGAAGATTTTATTAATAATTCAAAAATTCCACACCCTGTCATTATGGCGCTGCTGTCAATTCCATATAATTTGTAGGGACTCTAGTAATTTATTCGAAATATATTCAGAATAGAGAAAAAATTAATATCACAAAAAAGAATATAAAAAGAAGATTTCATTATTAGACCAAAGATGTCCACACCCTACCACTATGGCGCTGTAATCAATTGTATATAATTTCTGGGGTTTTTAATCATTTACTCCAAATATATTCAGAATACAGACAAATTGAATATGACAAAAATGATAGAGTTTATTGTCTAGATTTTATTAGGTGGCCAAAAAATTCCACCCCCTACTTTTATGGCGCTACAATTAATTTTTTAAAATATCTAGGCTTTTTAATCAATTACATTCAATTTACTCAATATTTATTTGTAGTACAGAGGACAAAGTCGTAGATAATAAATAATTACTCATACGGTTATTTTTTAATTTGCATAGCCAATTATTTCTTAATTACTAGTTCCAAGTACCGCACCAAATATACCACAATTACATCTCATCGATTACATCATAGCTGCACTCTGGGTGTCGCGATGTGTTGAAACGAAGGCAGCAATAACGAACCTTGATGCTGGCCTGTTTTTAAATTAATTAATAAATTAAAAATTTCTATGTAATCATTAAGGGTTTACAATACATATGTACGAAGTGCGAGTATATACTTGAGCCACTGTTCTCAGAGTATGTTAAAACTTCCCACCCAAATAAAAACCATATGATATACCTACATAGGTACATAAATTTAGGGAGAGATAATTATTTGTAATACGTACGACGTACCTATGCTAAAAAGGTCCATTTCCCAGCGGTAGTTAACTGGAGAAGAGCACTTAATAAAATTAATTAATTTTAATTTATAACTATGTACCCTATGTACCTACTCGTATATAAGTATATACATATGTCTTGTTAAATGCATAATTTTACCATATATATAGTATATATGTATAGAGCTTGTCATTTCTATACCATTCCTCCCGATCCCGACAAACAATTTATCATAATGAATATCTCGCAATATTCTAAATTGTTCTGTGTCCTTTTTGTGATATTCAATAAGAGCGTAATTGTATGCCAAGAACCTATGTATATGTACATAATAATATGTATAAATTATCAAAGCCACCAAAAACCAAAGCTCTTTATTGTGGCATATGAAAATTTAGTCAACGCAATTTTCGTATAAATATTTTCATTAACAGTGACAAAAACAATAATTAAAATGTCCACTGACCGATACAACAGAGTATAAAGCAAAATTATAAATTTAATTTCTTTTGACATTCTCTTTGATAGCGAACATACCAACACATACACACACAAACACATACACACACACTATGGCCTGGCCATCATAAACGTTACTTTTTATTTGCCCGGAATATTTTAAAATAAAAGGTCGCATCAATTACTTTTCATAATGGAAAATGATATGGTGATGATGGGCGATGATGATCGTCGTCATCATCACCATCACCATCATCATCATCATCAACATCATGATATAGTAGATGGGTGCGACGAAAACCTTTTTCACATTAACAAATCTGTTTGTTTTAGAACACACAAAAACCAAGTACCGAGAGCAAAGCAATTCATTCAGTTCCATCATGGGAGCTTTTCAATTATTCAAATGCGTTCGCAAGACATTCACTAAAATTCTCCCAAAACCTCCTCTCCACCTCTCAAAAACGAAAAAAAAAAATTAAATAAAAATAAAACGAAAAAAACGAAAAAATTCAACACAAATTAATTTTGTCATTAAACTCATTTCAGATATTATATGGAACGTAAAATTTTTCAACATCTCCTGGAATTAAAGAGCTTACAGATACGCTCCAGCAAAATCAACGAATCGGTGCTGGTTAAACGTGCCGTAGACGATTATCACAAATCAACCCTTGCCCTTGGTCTGGAAACGGGTGGCTCATTAAGGCGATATCCGTACAAAGACTATACATTTAAAAACTTTGAAATATTCCTGTACGAAACGCTAAAAAGTCTCCAGAAAACCGGAACATATAATTTTCAAAATATATCTGATGTTTATAAGGAAGTACGTGTTCTGAATATATTTTAGTTTTATAGTAAAACATTTTACAACTTTATGTATGCGCATATATACATACATATATATGTTGATGTACGTACACATCACATACCATATACGAGTTATTCTATTTTTTACATAAAAAAAAAAAAAAAAAAAATGATAAGCGTCTTCCGTTGTGTAGAGAGCTTGTAAAATGTAAAAATCTACCAAAAATATTTAACATTTTTTTTTCTCGTTCCGTTCCGTTATAGGCGGAAAGAAGACTAAGTCCAGATTACAGAAGATATGAAAAAGCTTTGCATTGCACAACGAAAACCCATCGGTGTCTTCATGCCGCTCACGCATACACTGGGATACCATGTGCCGCATACAGTAAGTAAAAATCAGTTTTTTTTTTTTTATTTTCCTACTACGTTTTTCATTTTCGTATTAAAATGTAATTTTTTGGAAAATTTCTCACCATTTCTTTTAATGTGTTCAATATTATGTGGATGTAATATTAATACTTCCGCACCAGCCAATGATTTATTGTTTTAGCCGAAATGCTTAAGCACAATAAAAAACATTTTTTTTTTTTGACTTTTTGCGTTATGACAAAAAAAGAAAAAAGGTCTACACACATATATCTATATCTATATCTATATCTATATACTAAGGGTGCGATACGAATATAAACGAACATTTCTCAAAAGAAAATATGGTTGGGCGAAATAAACAATTTACAACTGGTCGTTTCCTCTAGCGATTTTTCTATTTTCTGGGTATAAACGTTTTTTATGAAATTTGAATAGAAACCGCCTACATAATAATACCTTACTTTATGGCAACGAAAAAATATTTATCATGAGATTTCAGGTCATTCTTTCCAGCTATCTTCTAAGACTAAAGTAGTAGATATAGTCATATATGTATGTACATATATACGAACCGTACATTTATAAATTATATTAGGGTGTATCGAATATATGGTTTTTATAACCGTATGATGTTAATCAAGGGTATTATAACTTTGGTACGGAGTTTGTAACACTGTCGAAATTTCAACTTTCTAGCTTCAGCCGTTTTGCCGGAATCTTGTTCACGGAGAGACGAACGGAAGGACGGACATGCATATTTCAACTTAGAATTTCACGAGAAAGACAATGGTGAGCATTAAGGGGCGTTACAAAATCCGTACCAAAGTTATAATACCCTTGATTAATATCATACGGGTATAAAAAGAATAGGTACCTACTTATATCAGGACTGCAATTTCAACAGTTCTTGCGCTCCGAATAAATGTATACGAAATATACCTAAACATATGTATGTATATACCAATACCTGTACTTATACACACATTTTGTTTTTAATGTGAGCAAAAATATGTACATGAAAAGAAGATTGCACGACGATCAGCCTTTTATCATTTTTGTGTTGTTTTTAATCATATAGTAAATAATGCGCAATATACAACCAAGATTACCAGATAATTTTCGAAGGTCCCGTAAATTTCGCTGGCCTACAGGTCCCCACAGGGCTTACTGCGGCACTGCGCGTTTCCCATAAAAATTAAAGTTAAACAATGTTTACAGGGCCGGTTCTATGTGCAGCCCAGTGACGTAGCCTCAGGGGAAGCTGGGTGATCACAGAATACCCGATTAAAATATAGGAATTATCATACCATTAATATAATAAAGTAAAAAAAATTATTTCAAATTGGTTTAAATACCAATTTCATTAGCAGGATATTTTACCCTATAATTTATT
>JANSTT010018697.1:0-13207 GCA_026745375.1 Platyura marginata | reverse complement strand
GAAAAACTAAAAAAAAAATTTTATATAAAATATATTTTATGTGCCTCTATTATCATAGTTTTATTATATAAAATTATACAAAATTATTAGGTTTTTAATGCAATATACATAAATGTTTTAGGTCCTTTCTTAAAATTTTTTTTTTTTATTATTATTAGCATAGCTATAGATTTATCGATAGATTTAAGACACCATATAAAATTAAGATTTGTTAAGAAAAAAAAACAAAAAACGGGGTAAATGGAAAAATTTATGTTTGTTTCCTTAATTGTATAATTAAAAATGCATAGCACCTACCATTAAAATGCCTTTCCCATCATTTTGAGTTTGTGGTTAGAGAATAGTTTAAGAATGACAAAATATTCAGAGAAATGCCGAAATATGTACTTTTTTAATAGTAAATAGTCCATGTTGTGCCTGTGATATTTTGCATTTGAAACTGAAATTTTACCGTCTCCACTAAAGGATGCTTAATGTAGTAATATTTAGAAAAGATTTAGATTATTATTATTTATGTTGTATATATGTTGACAGTAGCGTAGCTGAAATTTTGATTGAAGACATTCAATATTTCTGTAATAGCTGTAATAGCTGTAATAGCTGTAACTAGACATAGAGAGGGAGATATTATAAGGAGATGTATTGAGTATTGACTATTTGGTTGGGTATGATTGATGCGACTCGACCTATTTAGATCTATTGTGCCCCCTCTTCTTCTATATTCATGGAGCCACTCTATTATCTAGAGTACCTCCTTAAGTCCAGTTTCCTTTAGGAATTTAAGGATTTTGAGTGGATTTAGGGATGGAAGGTCCTTCTCGGCTAAGCAGTACTCCCCCAGGTGAATGAGTGCTCCGCATTCCGTCATGAGATGTATTAAGCCTGAAATGGCCTGTCAGGGATCTCGTCAGTATTCTAAGTCTGTTTTTGCTAATTCTTATACTAGCCTCATACCTCTTTCGGTTATAATTCCAAAGTAGTATTTTGGATTGCCTTAGCTTAGGAAGTTCATTCCATTGCTTGGCTCTTTTCTCTTCTTCCACCTTTTTCAGTTCTCCTCGGATTGTATTTGTACCGATCCCACAGAGGGGCTCTGGTCTATTGAAATGGGTAGATGCCCCTTTTCTTGCCAGCTCATCTGCCCTTAAGGAGATGTCCCTGTACATCGTTTAAAATTTCAATAAGTTCTACACTGATAAAATCACTACTGTATTCAGGAATTTTTCTTGGTTCTCATAAAATTGCGGCTCTAATTTTTGACCTTACGTTAACCCTTATAGGACCCCCCATACAAAATATATATATATACATCTATATAGGTAACCTCTTTTTAAATAATGTCCTTTACTAAATAAATGCCCCATACTCGGGTTATGATAAAATAATTTACGTCCAATGCCTTACTTAATTTTGATTGGTTCCCGCACTCCCTCCAATATAAATTCTCTTCAATTACAATTTTAGCTATAGCTATGGGTACAATGCGAGTATGGCAGCATGCGCTTACCACTACAACTATGTACGACTACTTAGAAAACATTTTTCATAATTGCCGAGAAAATGGACTTCTATAGATTTTCAGTAAAATGTGGGGGGGGGGACACAGTAAAAAGTGAATTTCTTATTATTTGAAAGCGCCCCCCATCCCCAAATCAATATTTGAAACATTCGATTATAGGTCGACTTATAAATTTTTGGTTTTTGTCACTTTTTACTGTGTTGAAATGAAAATTAGAAAATTCAATTGTTTGTTGATTTTTAAAATTTTTGATTCAATTTATTAATAACAACAACAACAAAGAAAGACGCATTACCTACCTACCTGCTATAAATATTAGAAAATATGTGCTGCTATTTATAGTTATTAGTACATTATAGGTTAAAGGCCTAAACAGAAGCAAGCAGAGCAAATATTGGACATTTGCGTTTTGTTCTGTTTAGGTGCTTAGAATTAAAATTTACTTTTTCTTTTTTTTTTAAGACAACCTAATATTATACTATACTAATGTAATAAACAAAAGTTATAGCAAACAAAACAAAAAAACAAAAAAAATATTATAATAAACATTGTTTTATTAAAAATTGGATGTTATTTATTTATTTACAGAACTAATTAAGAGATTTATTAGCCGTTCAGAGATAATCGTCCGAACAACTAACAAAAATGATTGCCGTACGGAATTAGACCGTAGGTGGACAAACTATAATTATCCCTTGCATTCGGCATAAAATTTTGAAAAATCTCTAAACTTTTGTTTTTTAAACTTTCTGTCCCCCTTTACTGCTATTTCATGGCTCTGGGAATTTTGTAATTTATTTACCATACCACCCTAATGACTTTTTGTCAATATGGGGCCTTCACAATCAATTTTGTTATGTGATGTGTGTGCGGTTAAATATTGAAAATATTGCCCCCCCCCAACACGTACATTACGTTTTAGTGAAAAGGGAATGGAATTTGTTTAGACCAAAATTGGGTTGGGATAAAAATCTCAAATTCCAAAATCTCGAATGCCAAAATGATAGAAATTGAAAGGATAAATCGAAAATTTGGTAAAATCTACCAGTTTTTGATGGTTTTTTTTTGTTTAATTTTCGTCTTAGACATTAAACTAAGAAACTTTCGTACTTAAAAGTCAGCTGAAAATAATTTTTCTAATCGGACACAAATTAAGGACTATTTACATTCCTAGAGCCCGAGCCAGATAAAAAAAAATAAATTAAAAAATGACGTCTGCATGATTTTGTGTCTACGTGTAATTTAATAATGTCGATTGATGGAAGTTCGTGATCGTAATTATTGATCGAATAATCGTTGACCTTGAACGGAAAAAAGTTTTACGATCTACTCTACACCATTATGGGGCTGCAATCAATTTTATGTCATTTGAATTATGGAAATGATAGAGAATCAAAAAAATAAAGATTTTATTAATAGGCCGAAAAGTTCCAAGACCCTACCGTTATGGTGTTACAAAATAGACACAAACAAAGTCGTTTCGTATATAATAATAAATAAACAAGTACTCATATTCAGTGGCGAAGCGTGATCAAAATTTTTCGGTGTTAAGTACAACCGTCCCTCGATTTTCAAGGTTTCGCTTGAAAAAAAATCTATATGTGTGCGAATTCTTATAGTGTCAATTTGTTTATTATCCAACAAATTTATTTGAGAAAAAAAGAGACAGCAAGAATATAAACGATATTTCATTTGTTCAAGAAACAGTCAGTTCAACATTTACGGCCAATTTATTCACCACGGTCTAACACTTCGATCCCATAGCTCCCGAGCTAGAACTAGTGTTAGCACTCAGTTCAATCACGCAGTCGATTTTGAGACGACATTTGTTAACTTCAGAATCCACAATAACAACAACCAAAAAAAAAAACGATCAGAATTTTTCGTATCCCAAAATCAAAATGGTGAAAAATTAAAAAAAAAAAGAAAAAAGTAAAATAAAAACACACCTCACCATGTATGGAAACCAACGAACTTTCCTCTACAAATGGAATTGGAATGGCATGCCATTACGATGGAATGCATTGCATATCGGAGTGGATGTGTATGGGGGGGGGGAATTGTCATCAAACGCCAATTATCTAAAGTATGACACAAAATTTATTAAATATTCACACATTGCCAAAATATGATTACTTACACGTCACACGCGTAATCGTATTTTTTATTATTTTTTTTAAATTATTTTGTTTGTTTAGTAATTGTGGTCTTGATATGAAATTTTAAAGAATAATTTTTTTAAAACAACAACAAAAAATAAAAAAAATCACTTAATCAATAAAACTGTACAATAAACACATAAACATTAATTATGTTTCACATTCAATAAGTAGGTAGTTTTTTTTGTTTTTTTTTGCATTTTTGCATTTTTATAATTTGTAGATAATTTATAATTTAATTTAATTAATCAATTATTTTTATACTTATGTAGTGTATTCCTTATGTTTTCGTTTGTTTTGTAATTTTAAATTAATTTACTTTTGTGTGGTTTAAGTGTTGACCACCCATTTGATTTGGTTTGGTTTTTTTTTTTTTTGTTTTTGTTTTGTTATTTTAGTAGGTAATTAAATTCAAACGACGACGACGACGACGACAATAATAAGAGTTTTGCTGTATTGCTGTTGTTGTGGTAGTTTTGATTATTGTTGTTGTTGTTGATGATGATAATGATGATGATGATGATGATGATTGGTGGTATTGGTATTTATCTCTCAAATCTAACCGGCAACCAAATTTTGTAATTGTTCACTGATTTCGGTTGAATCAATTTCTTTTTTGATATTATTGGATGGTGGAACCGATGATGGCGTCGATGTTGGTCGGGCACATGTTTTTTTATGCATAAACCAATGTAGACGCTGACATTCTCTATCACAATATTGCACTTCTTTACATTTTGAGCATTTTTTGTCGGGTTTTTCTTCGCCGCATGTACTGCAGTAGGTTATTTCATCCTAGAACAGAAAATAATTGATGTGAAAACAAAAAAAAAAAAACAAAAAATTACAACACAATTCTTGGCTGCTTGTTATGACGAATATCGAAAGTATAAAGTTGCTCCCTCCCGGTTTTACTATCATAAATTTGGCCAAATCTTCTAGGACTAGTTTATTTGCTTTCTCAACCTCAATCGTCGTTATATTTGAGCAGGTCCACCATTGCCCACTAGAACTAGAGTGTGGTGGAAGTCGCTTCCACTTGATATGAACTTCATCCGGTTGTTCAGGGGAAGATTTTGGAAGAATTTTAGTTTTCCCTTGAGTATGTAGAAACGATTTTTTTTTTTAAAAATAGAAGGAAAGCCAAAGCGACTTGTAGGTGAGTTTGATGTGTTTTTTGAAATAAATATTTATCTTTTGCACATAAACGAGTCCGTTTGTCATTAAACACATTTCCAATCACACATCCCAGTAGTCCCATTAGAAGCCACCGACGTGATCTAGCGGAATTGGGCTAGAGAAAGAAGAAAAAAAAAGAAAAGAGAAAGTAGCGATCGAAAAAAGAAAAGAGGAGAAAAAAGCAAAAAGCTTTCTTCAGAGATCATTTCATTTCTTATCTTATCTTATAATTGCACTTAGATGTCTTTCGCCTCTGATATATGTACATGGAAGAAGGATAGGGATAGATATAATTTAAGATATTTTCTTCTAACTAGAATACCACTAACAATAGAGAGGTTCGAAACGTCTTTTCTTCTTTCTTAGTTTTTGAAGATTTAAAATGGCGTACTAATTGCGAATTAATTAAAAAAATTATCTAACAATAAATTTACTTACCACAAAACCTCTTTGTCCATTAATCGCACTTCGTATAATTTCCAAAGCCGGTGCACATTCCTTACTCACCAACTGTGACACAACTTGTCTAAATATTGTACATTCTCTAAATGGAAATTCTCTAACACAATCCCTAATTGTTGATTCCAAATAATCGAGCTGACCATTTTTATTCTCTTTCAGTACACGTTTCGCAAACAATTCACAATAATCTGTTCTACTGTCAGACGGATGATCTTTGCGTGATTGAAAATAATCACGACATTTAATTATTTCATTAATAATCCATCCAAGATAGTGAAATTTAAATGCCATAATTTCATTGATGTCATTTCGTCTTTGCATCTCACGTTCGGCCATCATTTCCAAAACGTTTCGCAATTGTTTTAGATGATCATTGAACGAACCAAATTTCTGTAAATTCAATGCAATACGAACCGGATGTATGTTGCTCTGTATTACAAATTTATGAAATGAGTCTAATAGAAAAACCGGTAAATAAGGCTCAGTTTGTTGTCCTTGTAGTATTGTATAGTATTCAATTTCAGATTTTGGAAGATAATTGTTAATTGTTGCAACAGCTGCATGATTGCCAACAAATGCAGCCATTTGGGATGCAGTTCGTGATACTGAATTTACTGCCATAGAATTGGCACCAGCTAATAGCAGCAATAGACAAATATCACGATTGCCAGATAGTGCACCGAAATGTAGTGCTGTGTAATTGGCTCCATGTTTGCTTGAGTTGACGTCGGCACCCTAAAATAAAATTAAAAAAAAAAATTTTGTTAGAAAGTTGCCATAACCTCACACCTCGAGATGTATCTTTTTCCACATTCAATGGAATGGAAAATAAAATGCTAATTTACTTGATCGAGCAAATACTGGACAGCTTCTTTATTTCCTTTGTAGCAAGCATGCTGTAACGGAGTCATGCCATTCTCATCAACAAAATCCACGGTGCCATTTAGTTGTGCAAGCAGCGTTTTTAGCGTTCTAACATCGTTTTTGGATATTTTTTCGAAAATATCTTTTTGTACATCACTTAATGGCTCTTCGCTTGTCATTTTTTTCTATTTATATGTTAATAAATTGTGGAAAACTTTGCGAAAAGAGAAGAAAATTAAAAAAATTGTCTTGATACGCACGATTTGTTACGAAATGTCAAATTTTTAGAAAACGGTACTAAAATAAAACAAAAATGTTCGCAGCTTATAAATTTTCGGAATAATTAAATTATTTTTGTGTTGGCAGCGCTGTCACTGTGACATTTCGGTTTTTTATATGCTTAATGCTTAAGAAAAAAAGCCAACATTTTGTAATCTCCCAAAAGTTTTGTATTTTGTGCAAATTTTAAGATAAATTGAGGATTTATTGTTTAAACTAATCATGACGAGTGATATAAAATCATTTTTTCACGCGTGGTGTGTAAAGAACAAGGTTGATCCTGAGTTTGAGGTTAGGCCTACAGGTAATCCCAAAAAAATGGCGTTCAAAATCGATTTTTCTATCGTCATGGAAATTTTAACAGAAAAGTGATTTTCTTTTGTCAATTCTAGGACCTAAACATCGGCAACGATTTTTATGTGAGCTGCGTGTTCAAGCAATTCCCTATGTGGGCGCTGGAAATTCTACGAACAAAAAAGATGCAGAGAAAAATGCGGCCCGTGATTTTGTTAGTTTTCTCGTGAGAAATGGCAAAGTAAATCCCATCGATGTGCCGGCGGATAGTATTGATGGTGGGACAATTAGTACACCAGCAATACAGCCACTTATGCGTAATTCCGATAATATGGCCAGCGCTAATGTTTTTAAGGTATATTTTTGCATTAAAATTAGTTTCTACTTTAAAAAAACATTGATATGCCATTTGTTAGGAAGGAATGGGCCCGCAAGATCTTGGAACAGCATATCGTCCATACAATGATGGACAAAATGATGATTATGGCCCGCAGAGCTATTTAGATCGGGCTCAGCAACAGCAACGAATGGAAGAGGCCGAGTCTCTTGATGTTAATTCAAGCATCCATGGTAATTGGACGATTGAAAATGCCAAAGCAAAACTTCATCAATTTATGCAGTTCAATAAAATTCAAGCCGACTATCGCTATCAACCTGTAGGACCAGATCATGCAAGGTATTCCATTTTATGTATTAATTTAATTTTTGTTTTGTTTTTTTTTTTTGTTAGGCACGTGTCTTCCCAAAGGAATCCATAGAGAATTTGAAAGAATTGCAAAATGTCATTAAGTGGGTCGATTAAGTGTTGTGCGCGGGTGGTGGCGCTTTTTCATTGCAAACAGAAAATGTATATAAAAATGACATTGCGAAGTAAATATCATAAAAAATAAATCTTATGATTGGTGCCTCGCAATGAAATAAATTTTTTTATAGACTACAAAATTTGTGCTTTGTCCCGTATTAGTCCACAAGATTCCACTATGACCGCAAATACTAATTTTTTAACGATAAAAATTTTAGAATTTGGTTTGGCGGAGATCTTAAAATGAAAAGTGCCATCACAAGTACTTAAAAGTAAATTTTTGGTTGAGCTTGTGAAAAGATGATGATGAAGTCAGCAATACTTTTGAATTCTCTATGTGATGGGTTTTGGTGTCAAAAGGCATGTTGTGGTAAGTTAACTTCTATTGTTTTGTTCGGTTTTTATTTATTTTTATTTAATTAAAATTTATGTTAATCTTAAATATCATAGCGAAAGATAAACTCTAGGTGCCTATTTGAAGCAAAATTTGATTTAACAAAAAGCTTTTAACAAATATGTATGTATGTGGTTTATTCAATATAGTGGACAAGGTTCGATTCTTAAATATTATACAAGTATAACTGTACACTTACGATCTAATATAAAATGATCCATCTAACTGAGAAACGGAGAGATACTCAAAGCAAGCAGCTCACAAAAAAGCGCCTGGTGATATGAGACTCTTTTTCTGAATTCGACAAAGAATTCCACACCACTATCCCATCGACAAAGAGTGATCCATTCATTTGAACAATCTCTTGAATGAGATTGACTAGGTCGTTTGTCCGTGTTGTTATAGCAAAATTTAATTTTTGATAGAGATACTCAGGTTGTCTGAAATTTATAAGACAAAACTGGAAAAAACTACATCCACACTAGGGTTTGTAGGGGCGACATGCCACAAAATTGCCATAAAGAACTTCAACACAAGAACACTTTACTAGTTAAGTGTCCAGCTTGATCAGACTACGATAGTTTAATATTTATGTATATTCCTAATTCCTTTACGGTATCACAAATCGATCGATCTATCGATCGACCTTACAAATATGATGTAACTGTACGTAATTGTAACGACACCCAATTCATCCCTGCATTGAAAGAAAAATATCTCCAAAATGCATTGACTGATTGAGTACAGAGAACTAAATAATTGAATTCGTTATTCCTAGAGCCAGCCCTAATTTTTCTACTAATATTATGAGTAAATCCTCTCTTCTCACATTTATATCTAATCCAATCATTGTCTGTGAATTTTTGCTTTATTAAAATCCACAAATTCCTCTTAAATTCCTTTTTATTTTCAAGGAGTTTTATGGCCGAAATGAAATTTTACGTAAAACAATTGAAACGAGCGATTACTGGTCGTGAAACTGGTTCCAACAAACAATCAGCTAGTAAATCGTGTGCATTGTCTCTGGTCCGGCAACTATTCCATTTGGGTGTCATTGAGGCATTTACCGGATCGATAAAAATGAAACCGTAAGTTAGTGCACCGCCATTTTACAGTAATTTAGTGAAATGGACTTTGTTTGCAGTGCTGAGGATCAATTGAAATCATATCCGGTTGCTATTAGTCCGGAATTGGTCGATCGTTTGAGGAATTGTCTTCAAGAATTGAATATATGTCCAATAAAATTTAATGCACCCATGAAAGCTGATCCCGATGGCAATAACATGACAAGTATCCTGGTAGGACTGAAAGAAAATTGATTAATCTGCATTGGTGATTGAATTTTCTCTCTCTCTCTGTCTTGATTTAGTTGCCAACATCGACCGAACAACGGCAGAATACGAAACGAATTGAACATTCTGGCTGTGTTATTCCGTGGTCGCCACCGCAACCAAATTGGAATCCATGGACGGCATGCAACATTGACGAAGGATATTTGGCGACAGCCACATTGGAAGAATTAAGCGAGGATTTATTAAATCTGTCACGTGACAAATCGACAAATGATAAAGAATATTGTGAACGGTTAACATTTCGTGAAACGCTTCCGGTTGCCGCAATGAAAAAGGAAATTATGGAATTGGTCAATGATCATCCGGTGGTGATAATACGGGGCAATACTGGCTGTGGCAAAACAACACAAATTGCCCAATTCATTTTGGACGATTACGTAAATTCGGGACAGGGAGCCTGGTGCAATATAGCGATTACGCAGCCACGACGAATTAGTGCGGTCAGTGTGTCCGAACGTATTGCCGTCGAACGGAATGAACCAATTGGACAATCGGTTGGATATTCGGTGCGATTTGAGTCCGTTCTGCCACGTCCATTTGGATCGATTCTATTTTGTACAATTGGCGTACTGTTACGTAAACTGGAAGCCGGTCTGCGAGGTGTGTCGCATATCATTGTGGACGAAATTCACGAACGGGATGTAAACAGTGATTTCATTATGGTGGTGCTGCGTGATATGGTCCATACATATCCAGATATCCGGGTCATTCTTATGTCGGCCACCATTGATACGACATTATTTTCGAATTATTTCGGTGATTGTCCGGTTGTTGAAATACCGGGCCGTGCGCATCCGGTTACGCAACTGTTCCTTGAGGATTGCATTGAAATGACCAAGTTTGTACCATCGCCAGAAAGTCGAAAACGAAAACGTGACGATGAATCGGAATCGGCCACACTGAATGGCACCGAACCGGACGAACAAAATCTTAATAAAGTTATTAAATGCGGCAATTACTCGATGGAAACGAAAAATGCAATGGCTGCCATTTCCGAGTCTGAAGTGAATTTTGAATTAATCGAAAACCTGCTGTTGTACATTAAACAGAAAAATACTCCGGGCGCTGTTTTGGTATTTTTGCCGGGATGGAATTTAATTTTTGCCCTAATGAAACATTTGCAAAATAGTCAACACTTCTGTGGACCAGATTTTCGAATTTTACCGTGTCACTCACAGATACCGAGAGAAGATCAACGAAAAGTGTTCGAACCGGTACCACAGGGTGTGACGAAAATTATTCTATCGACAAATATTGCCGAAACGTCAATCACTATTGACGATATCGTTTTTGTGATTGACATTTGTAAGGCTCGAATGAAATTGTTTACGTCACATAATAATTTGACCAGCTACGCAACGGTATGGGCAAGCAAAACGAATTTGGAACAACGTAAATTCATCCTTCTTTGTTCATTTGCGAGTTTTCTTTTTTAATGTTGGGTTTTCTTCTAGGAAAAGGACGTGCCGGACGTGTACGACCTGGTTATTGCTTTACATTATGTTCACGGGCAAGATTCGATAAATTAGAGGAACATCTTACGCCTGAAATGTTTAGGACGCCACTGCATGAGATTGCTTTGAGTATTAAGGTATAAGATTTATGTACAATTAGAGCAAGGAAGGAAGCGTGTCTGTAATGTTGTTCCTTAAGATTTCCTCTGTTCCTGACTTTTTATCGATTTCGGTTGTTTTTCAGTTACTTCGTTTGGGACCGATTGGCCAATTTTTATCGAAAGCAATTGAACCGCCACCATTGGATGCCGTTATCGAAGCCGAAGTCGTGCTACGTGAACTAAAAGCTCTAGATCACAATGATGAACTAACGCCGTTAGGAAAAATCTTGGCTCGTCTACCAATTGGTAAAAAACTCTTTTCCACTTTTATTTGTTAATTTTATACCAAAAAAAAAAAAAAAAAATTCTAGAACCTCGTTTGGGCAAAATGATGATCTTAGGATCGATATTTTTGGTTGGCGAACCACTAGCAGCTATGGCAGCCTATTCGGGTACATTTTCGGAAATATTTACATTAGACATTGGACAACGTCGTCTGAGTAATCATCAAAAAGCGCTGGGCGGCAATAAGTATTCGGATCATGTGGCAATGATAGTTGCATTTCAAATGTGGAATAAAGCTCGCAGTAGGGGTGACGAGGAAGAAATACGATTTTGTGAATGGAAAGGAATTCAAATGCCCACAATGCGTGTAATGTGGGAAGCGAAACGGCAACTGCTTGATTTAATGCAACAGTCTGGCTTTCCCGAGGAAACACTACTTGATATACATATCGATCAAATGGGTCCAGATCCAAATCTAGATATGTCCGTTGCATTGCTCACCATGGGCTTGTATCCGAATGTCTGCTATCACAAAGAGAAACGTAAAGTTTTGACGACCGAATCTAAGGCGGCATTGATTCATAAAACTTCCGTAAATTGTACAAATCTACAGGTAACATTTCCATATCCGTTTTTTGTGTTTGGCGAAAAAATTCGCACCAGAGCCGTATCATGTAAACAGATGACGATGGTGTCGCCCATACATTTGCTAATTTTCGGATCGCGAAAAGTTGATGTGGTCGATAATAATACAGTTCGCTTAGATAATTGGCTTAATTTTGAAATGAATCCATACCATGCATCTTTGATTACAGCATTACGGCCAGCCATAGAAAATTTGGTTGTATCAATATCCGAATCGCCAGAGGATATACTTAATTTGGAACCACAATTAAAGAATTTGGTGGAAGTGATTAAGGATCTATGTGTAATTGATGCTGGTGATTTTAAAATAACTAGAGATGTAGGAATATCACCAATGTCGAGTCAGCGTCCGTCATCAAGATTTCCAAGTGGACAGGGTGGTGGAAAATTCGCTCGATCTGGCGGATTTGGTGGTGGCGGTGGGGGATTTGGTGGTGGCGGTGGTGGATTTGGTGGTGGCGGTGGTGGATTTGGCGGCGGCGGTGGATATAGATCGGGTGGTTTTGGTGGTGGTAGAGGGCGATATAATTCCGGTGCACCTGGACGATGGGGAAAATATGGTGACGGCGGTGGTGGTGGTGGTAGTGGAGATGGATTTAATCGAAGGGGACGATTTATTTAAAGTATGGCTATGAACGACATAAAGCAGTGATGGACAAACGTACACGACAAATTTAAATTAACAAATACAGAGGCAATGGTCTACACTGGAAAAATGTTATGATTAATTAACTCATTTAACTTCAAATCAAATTAAAAATTTTTTTAAATAAATTCGTATTCGTTCTAGTGATGGAGGACATATCTTGGTGGAAAATTAAGCATTCCTCATCTTTAAATGTATTTTCACTGAAAACAAATCTATTTCCCAATCAGGATTAAAAAATTTACTACATTTCATTGAAATATTTTTCGGTGTGAATAATTTTATACTTCGTATATTTCGGAGATTTCTACGATGGCTACGAAGCTACTACGATTATGTCGTACATGTGTAATATTTTGTTCTATGAATTTTTAATAATTGACCTTGAAGAATAATCTCGGTACTCTTATGGAGAAAATCAATCAAATGTGTCTATCATTAATATAAAGTAACATTTAAATAAAATGAACGGATAAAATTAAAACCAAACTAGTGTCACCTTCAGTGTAAATGTAAACGCAACCCAACCAACAACAATGTATGTTTTATAATTTATAATATTAATTATTAATACTTAATGGATTTCATAAAATTAAAAAAAAAAACTCAATGTCTTAAGTTTTTTCTCTAAGAGTTTGTCCTTGTAGTAAAATCTTCCTAAATACGGTAAATATGAAAATATTTTTTCAACACAAATTGTACAGGGTGCGCCATCTAGACAGGGCCTATTGAAATGTTGAATAACTCCGCCATTTTTCAGCCGATTTTGGAA
>JANSTT010018696.1:0-13212 GCA_026745375.1 Platyura marginata | reverse complement strand
AAAAAAAAAAAAAAAGAATAAATAAAAAAGTTGTGTACATAAATTCGTAACAAAAAAAAAAAATATGCACGGCAAATTATGTTTGGAGAAGAAATAGTGCAAGTAATTCAGATTATCATCAGTGCATTAGCAAAATTGGTCAAATTTAAAAATGAATGAATTTCAAATATTACACAGTTCACAGTTTACTTTACATTTAACTACAAGAGATTCGTACTTACTTACAACATACAAGAAGGAAAAAAAGAGAAATAGAATAAAGGAAGACCACTTTGGTCGACAAATCAGGAAAAACGTTTTCATACTGATGTTGTATATATTCATGATGATCCATGTACAAAACATTTTGTGTTTTCTATGTGTTATGAAGAAAAACTTTCTTGTCTGCCAACGTTTGCAAGAAACTCATTAGTACGATTACTCAAAAGTGCGCTAAGCTTGAAACTTGAAACTGTAGAACGTAGAGGAATGGAAGAAAAAAATTATAGTACTGTACCCCGATTCCGGTTCAATGAGATATTTTCTCACTATATCTTATTCCATAGTGAGAAAAATATCTTATCGAACACGAATCGGGATATTGGTATTGGAAATTAGCAAAATCCTATTCCTATATTCTTGATTGATTAGGCATGTAAAGCTTATTGTATGAATCCCCAGAACCTTTGATAGATTATGGAGTTACTGATCGAGAAATACTCAGTTGCATAGGTTCTAATAAAACATTGTCTACCTCTCTTCACATTCAGAGAAATTCCGGACATTTCACCTATTTTTCCAACGTCTTTTTCCCATTTAATAATAGGATAGCGTCCTGAAAGTTTCTATATGAGCTACTGGCAAAATGTGTATAAAACTAAGTAGTATTTTTACTTATTATGTGTTAAGACTAGGAACTTACAGTTTTGTACGAACGAGAAGGCAGACAACTTAGCGAAAAATGGCACTAGCCTGCTATCACAGTCACACGAACATTTCCTATGCCTACCGGTTAGAGTTTGCAAATCTCTCCAAACAAACAAAGATCCAGGCAGAGGCACTTGGCAAAATTGAGAGAACTATCAGAATGTAGCTAAACTAAGGACTAGATCAATCTACATCGAAACATTTACTTTCTCTACCCAGATCTAGGGTTTCTTACCGGGCACAAACAGTTCAAAGTGCATTTATTCAGGTTGGGTGTGATAATGGAACCAACTTGCAACTTCTTCAAAGAACTGCCAAAAACAGCTGAGCATTTTTTATGCGACTGTCCAGCCGTATCGGGAAAGTGACAAAAAACGCTTGGAAGAAGCCATTTAGCAAACTTGTCGAAAATCCGTGGTTAACCATCCTAAAGTTCATTGATCTTCTGGAATGTTAGACCGGGGGCATGTGAGAACACGAGGGATAGGTAGACATGGGCTTATCTATGAAGACGTAAGGATTTCAGGCAAATCTAAAGCGCCTGATCTCTGCTCACATTATCACTACAGTTTTGCTTACAGTATTTGATTGAAATATTATTGAAAATAGACAAAATTCTGTCATCCTCTATCTAGCAAAAAATAGTGTTTGACTTACAAGATTTCATTACGTTTCCCCAATTGTCTATAGATAAAGATTTACATAGTTGTAATGGTTTAGTCTATAATAAGGAAGTAAACTAGTAAAAAAAAAAAATTTGAGAAAGGAATGATTGAGTGAACCAAAAACCTTGAAGATTGTTATAATTAGATATATTTTGTATCAATTTTGTAATAATATCCCTAGAGCCTAGAGTACTATGTTTAGATATGCGGAAATACTATCAAACATACAGTAACGGCATCATCTATTACTAACTATATAAGTAAGTAGTTAATAAGAAAAGACATTGAATTCTACAATAAAAATACTCATTTCATTATTAGATATGCATAAGTAAATCGTAAAAAAAAACAAAAATCACACACGCACATCAACCGGAGATCGACACAGCCCATCAAAACTGTGTCAAATTCCAAAAACTCAAATGACAAATATTTACTCGTGTCACTTGCCTGTGATGTGATTGTGCAGAGAAAATTAAGTTAAATAATAAATTTATTTGCACAAAATACCTTAAAAGAGAGACAAATTCAATGTCGAAGTGTATTCGATGAAGATAACAAATTAACAGTTTATCACTCGCCTATACCCAACTATGACTGTGAGAATTCCCGTTAAATTGAAACTTTCACCTTAAAACTAAAATTGGTAAACATACGGCTATATAGTAGAGTCATATATGCTGTAGCTAGTTGGCCAGTTGTATAGAGGTAGAGAGTATATCAGCAAAATAATTCCATGAAGAATTCTCATTGAACAGTTTTGTATTTTAGATGCGATGTGATTCATAAGATTTTTTTTTTCTTTCTTTTTTCTTTTCTTTTCTTTTCTTTCTTACCTAATCACTGGCTGGTCCCATCAACAGAAAAACAAATTGTTCATCCAAAGTGAAAGATGATATGGAGGATGTTCGTTATTTATTTGCGTTTTTGCTTTTTTCGTTTGCTATACATTTTGAGTCATCCATTCTTTGTATCGGTTCTTGTTTTGATGAGGATATACACTTTCGTTTTTGTTTAGTAATTTATGGGAGTGGTTGAAATGGATGATACTAAAACCAAATAAAGATTATTAATAAATACCTACATATTGACTTTCTACGTTTTCGTATTTTACACACACACATATAGGGTAAATATATAACAAAATTAATTAATTTCCAAGATTTGATTACACAGGATCGTTCCTTTCTAAGGAATCGGATAGCTCCATGTATGAACGATACCAAAAAGGCGCCAAATATCCCTTTAGGAAATGTATTCTAAGTTCTATAGCAATGGGGGGGGGGGGTGGGTGCTAATAATTATATATGACCAAGAGCGTTTTTAAGGACAAGTTCAGATATAATGCCATATTTTGCAATCAAATAGTCTGCATCCTGTGAAACTGTTAGGAATAAACCCTAATAAATGCGACTAATAGAAATGACATCAATGAAATTTCAACTAAACATCAATTTTCTAGGCTAAATTGATGGCTTCATTAATTATGTTCATTTAATTAAAAATGTCGGACAAGACAATTGCATAATTATTTTTTACATGTAGTAATGTAATGTTAAGCTAAAGCTATCTATTTTACTGACTACATGCGTTAACTGATGGCTGCCGTAGATGCAATTTGCTTACAATACAAGTACACTGAGACCTCGATTTGCGTCGTTTTCGAAGTTGCGTCGTTTATTTTGCTGATTTTACATTAAAAGAATTCCTATAGAAATCCTACGTAAAAGATTATTTCGATTTGTCTCTATGGAATCAATTAACGACCCAAATCGAGGTCACGGTGTATATAAGTCCTAACGCTTTTTCTCTCGGTTCATATGCGATTATTTCGGAAATATAGCGAACGTTGTTAGTAAAATGGCGATGCCGATGACAAATCGATTGTAGTGTTTTAAGAGTTGAGTTTAGAACTTTTGGGTCGATAACTGTGTTCTTATCCTTTTTATTTCATTTATAAAAAAAATATTGAGTAAATTAAAAAGAAAATTAAAGCGCCATATTGGTTTTCTCTATTCGAAATATAATTTTAAGATAAATGAGTAATTTACATCAAAATTAAATACCCAAATTAACAATTTACCATTTCCACCCCATATTTGATTTGTTCCAAAAACAATAGATTAATTATAGACTAAATACTTCTTAATAAACGGTCACCATTTGCTGACTCTAGTGTCTTAGTTTTTCGGCTTCATCACAGATCACAGACGAATAGACGAAAAAATGGACGGTACGAACGGCAAACAGACATACGGACATACGGACATGCGTATTTCAACGTGAAATATTAATAATAGCTGTTTCCAACTTCGTACCAAAATTATAATACCCTTTAAAACTACGCTCATATGTACGTGTACAAAAACAATGAATAAAGTAATGAGGTAAATTACTTTAAATGAGAACGACATTTTTTTTTTTTTTATTACTTGTGCACATACATATTATGATTTCTTCGCACATTTAAAATAAAAAATTAATTTCACTTCGCTTATTATGGCATGCAATATTTTGATTGTTATCATATTCTATAAGCCAGAAAACAATACGAAGAAAAAGAAAAATTACCGAGACCACATGCATTTCCTATGAAACGAAAATTTATAATTTCTGGTACGCATTTGTGTAATACAGGGTCAAATTAAGTATGGCAATGAATTCGAGTAGGTATTCAAAATTAAACTGTAATGCAAATTTCCAAAAAAAAAAACACTAACTTAGGGCAAATTTGAAGGCTTATTTTTGAGGGGATAAAAGAGTTTCTTGGGGAAAATAAAAAAATGATAAGTTGTGGAATGTTTTCATTTTTAAAACTAAAATTTAAAAAAAAAAACTATATTCCGTGAGTTTAATCAATTTTAAAATGGCGACGTAGAAAATTAGTGATGTTAGTAAATTTAAAATATGCTTTAACCCGTACCTACATACATAGGTTTTTTTCGGTACATATTTTAATGCCTTAATACGGTTCTTGTCATAATATACAAAACTATTCTGTTCCAATAGTTTTAATTTCATTTTAGCAATTACACATATCTAGCTACCTACATACGATTTAATAGCATGCGTATATATATTTATAGATGTGTACTGTACAAGTAGTTCTTGCATCAGGTGCAATTTGAAGCTACTGTACGATGATAAAGTCAGGAAGTAAACTTTTTTTTGTTTTTTTGTGTGCAAATTTTTTTGTTTTTTTTTTTTTTGGCGGCTCATAGTTATTTAATATAATTTACGTTGGCAAAATAATTGGCATCTATGTACGGTAAATATGTACATATGTGGATGTATTGGTACTTTCCCTATGTTATTGATATAATTAAAATTGATGATTATGAGTGAAATCACAATATGCAAATTATAGATATTAAAAGAGATTTTTAGTAGTAGAACGGACAATTTCAAATTAAAATCTAATAAATTATTACTTCCGTTTTTATTATGGGCATATGCATAGCTTAAGTTTGTTTTATTTTTTTTTTATTTGGTACGAACTTTTAAATCTATTATTAAACTTCCGAATTTAATCACTGATTGATCAATGATTAAATTAATACTCAATTCAAACTGTTTTAAAGAATGAGTATAAATTCCAGCAGCGGTGGTTGTGCAGGAATCTGGAATTCGTCCAACTTTTTATATATGAAAACAATTTTAGGCTATACTGCAGTTTATTCGATTGCGGAGATAATTGATAGGGGTCGGATGATATATATGGTCCTACCCAATAACAATAGTCGCTATGGTTCTCCTTGAGGTCCCGAAGTTTCAAGAAATATCAAAAGTAACTAATTATCGGTTGAGATCGGTCGATCATTTGTCATGATCGTTTCCTAAAGGGAAGTGAATACACGCCAATATAGATTTCGATTTATTTATAAAAATAGAAATGAACACACTGTGTTTGTCGTGAAAATTTAAGTTGAAATATGTACGATGCCTGTTCGGCCCGCCGTTTTGCCTATGATCATTAATTCCGCCCGAAAAAAATCGTGAACAGACCATTGAATTCGTATTTTTTTGGCTATAAATGGTTTTTGGATTACATCGAACACACAGTTGTTGAAAAGGGACTCACTAAACTGTTACTGTATCCGATTGAAATTGCTAAAAATATATTCCGACTAGAGAAAAAAAACTAATAAGGGCCCTTTTAGAATAAAAAAAGTCCTGAAAAACTTCCGCAACATTCCAATATGCGTTTAATATATAGAATTGTACACTCACAAAATAATTAACTAATTAAACATGAAAAGGTTCGACGCTTAAATGAAATCTTTTGTATTTACTTGAAGCATATCGAAGTGACGTGACATTACTTTTGTATTTAAAGATTTGTAAACTAATTTCGTGGTTGAAATATTTCGGTGAAAGTAATAAATATTTTGTAAGATAGTGAGTTTGGTGACATTTGTCATTGTTTCTAATTATTCCGGAAGATAGCAGGTATATTGTATGGTTAATGAGGAATATTGCCTTATCGAAAATTATTTATGAAAGAAATCATTCTTCTTCTTATGATTTTCTTTTCAAATGTAGGTAAATAAAATAGAAATTTTTTTCTATAATATTTTCTTTATGTATTAATATGTAAACAGTTTGATTGTATGTGTTACATATGTATATAGACAGGCAAATATATATATATATATATATTTTTTTTTTAAATGACAAACAATAAATATTTGACATCAATATGAAATTTGGAGTAATGTACCTTTGCAAAGGTGTTAATGGGAATACCCGAATACCTAATAACATACATTCTTCCGTATATAGATTTATGCATTTCTGAACGTACCATTAGTACTTTAAATGTACATACGGAAGTTGTGAAAACAATTAAATTAATTTTAAATCAATATCATGAAATCAACAGTTGTTTGTATTGTATTTTGTATATTAGGCTGGATCGATTTCTATATGTCTTGTATTTATGTATAGAACCGTTAGCTCGTTTTTATTCTTTTCTTTTTAACAATTTTACGAATTATTTTCAATCAATAACTTCTTTATTTTTTAAAAAAATGGCTTATATTTATTTGACACTAACTCGATTTGGATTTGCTGCCATTTTGAAAGAAAAACAAATGAAAAAAAATTTCAAGCTAATCTGTCTAAAAATGGCAAAGATAAAAAAATATTTTTATTTTCGACGCCATCATTAATTTTGTAATTGTTCAATTCCTCGAAAAATATTCAGATTATCGAAAAAATTAATGTAACAAAAACGATAGAGAATATAAAAATAAAAATGTCGTTAATAGACCAAAAAGTACCACGATCTAACGTTATGGCGCTACAATCAATTTAATATCATTTTTTAGGCATTTTAATCGTTTACCTAATATTTTGTTGTAGCGCAGAAAAGAATGGATAAAATAAGCATTTATCGAAAAAACCAAAAATTAGGCGGTTGCCCCTTTCCTGACCTCCAGGGGGGTTATAAGTTTGTATGGAGAAATGTTAAAATAATTTTTTTAGTTTGAAAAGCTGGCGGTATTCAAAAACTCCAGAACAAAAGTTGATAAGGGGTCATACCCCACTATCCCACACCACTTTTTGAATTTAAAAAAGTATATTTTATTATTTCTCTATACAAACTTTAAACCCCACTGGAGCACAAGGGAGGAACAACCGCCAAAAAGTCCTCATAGAAACAAACTCTATCGATCCCTCCTCACCCTAATTCCCTAGTTCAGTGCGCGGTAAACGAAAGTTTAGCCCCCTCTTCATATAAATAGCAAATGTGATATTTTCATTTATTGCTTCCCTTTCATCTTACAATGTGCTTAATTAATCATTAAATTACTACAAATATCTAATTATAGCGCTGAATAAATAAAATAAATAAAGCAGAAAAATACTTCAAAATAATAAGAGAAGAAAAAAAATCTTACGCTGTTAGTTCTTTTTACTTCCAAAGAACCGTTAAAAGTGGATCCAAATCTATATCTTCTTCAATTTTCGATGATAGTAATCCAGTTTTGCAACTGATCTCATCCATACTGTGCAGTCCAGTGTAGAATTTATGACGACCAACTGGCATAAGTGTAGCAATTGGATATTTGCTAATACATCGAATTAAATTATTTTGCAAGCCAAATATTACCAATTTTCTATACAGAATAAAAATTCCGTGACTGAACTGAACTGACTGCCAAAAATTACACATTTCAAATACCTTTCATCGATATTACTTTCTCTGGGATTTGTCCGATTGCAAAGGGCTTTCAGTGTCACACCATGTGTCATATGCGAGTAAATTTGTAAGATTTTATGTAATGATGGTCGTTCATCGGACGAACTTTTCTGGATGGCAACAAAATTTCTATGAAATAAAAAAAAAAAAAATTAATTTTTCTTAATCGTACAATCGAATTAGAACACATACCGGCATGCTTGACTTAACGGAATTTCCTTGGCAAGTCGTTGTAAATTTCGCGTACACATATAAATGTTGCTGTACTTTAGCAACGGAAGTAGTTTCACCACTTCATAATAAACCAAATTTTGTATGCACGCTTTTACCAAAGCATTTTCAACAAATGATTCGGCCGCTATTCTCGCCACATGCTTGTATCCGTCAATAAATGGTAGAACTTGTTGTGTCGTCAAATCCCATATGTCTTTGGGCATATCGTAAAATTCAGATCGCAATAACGGCACTAGATGATCGTGCACTTCTACGGGATCTGGTTTATGTGTCAGTATTTTTAGATAAATTGTTGTTTTACCCTCTGAAAGTTGTGAATATTGATTATCAGGATGAATCATATAATTCCCAGACATTTCTGTACAATTCCTTTAGCCATGTAATTTCTGGAAACAACTTTTTAACAAGTAACCTTTACAGTTAAGAGAAAATGAGAAAAACTTATTCTCATAACACAAATTTTTCTGTTAAAATCCTACTAAAATTAGCGTACTTTGACGAAATTACAAATAAAGGGATAAATTTATAAAGATCTATGACTTCAAACAAAGCGTTTGACAGGAGAGAGAATATTTCCTATTCTTAAAAAAATCTCAGATGGTCGCTCAAGATCGAACCATGTGAAAGCGTACTGGATGATTACAACTAAAAAATACCTTACTATCTCTTCTGACTACTAAATACCAAACCATGTGGAGGTGTGTCCCCTAAGCGCTATTACATGGCGTTTGTTTACATAAGTTAATGATATAAAATAAAGTATGAAGTTAAAGATGATGATGATGATTACAATTGAAACTATTACTCACCCACAATTATTGATATTTTTCGTTCATTTAAATCGTTTAGAATTTTTTTTAAAAAAGCTTCAATACGCTCCATTTTACATTCTTCTTTTGACAAAAATTCAGATTCTTCTTCCATCATTATCTGTAAAATATTCGGGAAGAATGTTAAACAAAAATTAAATGTAAAATATCTCCGTATTTACCAAATATTCAGCTAATTTTTTTACCACTGGTTCATACTGTACAGTTCTAGCCCAATCATCACAGACAAAACATAAATTAAAGTAATATGCATTTCTTGCATACCGTTGATTATCGATGCGTACAGGAAAACCGACAATTTTATATCCCAACGTGTTCCTGAACATAAAATATTGAAAATAATAAACCAATCAAATTATTAAAGCAATGTTTATACTTACACAGTTAAAATACATCTTTGTAGCTGAAGCTTTGGAATGATATAAACATTGACGGCATCGAAAATATCTTTTGATACATATCCATCGGGAACCTTAAACAAAAAAAAATTGTATTAATTTATTTGCTAGTAACATCATGATATAGAATTTTACCTGACAACTAATTTTCGGTCCAAGATATGGATGAAATTCACTAAGAAATATACATTTAATTGGTCCTTCATGACCACATCCTTCGTAGTGTTGTGTAGAATTTTTCATTTTTTTGTTGTTGTATCAAGTAAAAAGTTGAGGTTAAGTCATTTCCACAAATCACGGAATAGAATATTTATGGATGTTTATCTAAATTATGTAGTTTTATATTGAAGTAGATAAACTGGAAATGTAATTTTTGATTTGTTTTTTCCACTATTTCCCATAAAATTACGACGAGAATAACAATTGTATTTATTATATTTTTTGTTTAATTATTTTGAATTTTGATTTCAATGTCAACTACTAACCATAGAACTGTAGAAGAGAATATGGATTTTATATTTGTATCTATACTCCGAAAATCTCTATTATACTTCGTTTTTGTCAAACGACAGCACTGTTTGTATTACACTTACAGTATTTCCATTTCCAGTGTTCCATTTTATTTGACAGTCAAACCTCATACTGCAACTATTTCAAAACAAAAATGGCGTAAAAGTGATTGTGATTTGTGTTTGTAAAATGATTTTATATTTTATTCTTTTTTAAAGATAATAAAAGTGATTTTAGCATATACAACTATTTAATTTAATTATTTTATTGTCAATTTATGTTTTGGTATGTAAAATTATATTAATAATTTGACGAAAATGTCGCTTCATAACACAAAGAAATGAGACAAGAACGTTTGCCTCTATTGTTTCTAGAAAATGAAAGCAAAATAAAAAAACAGATTTTTAAAACATTTCCTTACAATTTTACATTGATGCAATTGGCTTATCGATAATTATGCTTAATTTGCATTTAATTATTTACTGGTTATTAGCGTAATTTAACACCAATACTAAGTCGTTTGTTGTTTTACTAGTGCCAAACATAAATTAGTGAATTAGTCATTATCACATACCCAGGAAATCCTAAAAAAATATTTTGTTGGTGTATTATTAAAAGTAAGTACATATATACTAGATATATAAAATATACTATACCTGATTGTTTTGTTAAATACATAGAAACACGCTTTTGTTTAGTAATATTATTCTTTTATAGCAAATCTATATTTTATACACAAAAATGAAACCTTCTTATCGCAGTTTTGTAACAACTTGGCTTATCGTACGCTTACATCAATTTTTGTCTCAAGGAAAACCAGTTCTTTAGATTTAATAACGTTGATTCGTTGACATTTCCGATTTACGGAGATTTGGTAAGATGTTGCCATTTGGTGCATGGATTGCATTTTCTAATATAAGTGCCGACTATATTCACCCCTACATTTTTCTATAAAACATATGTATAGTAATAGTTATATAAATAATAAGAATTTTGATGAAGGGTTTCCCATCCCTAAAAACTCCTATTTTCCTATTCATTCATCATCGGTTCTTGTACCTTCACATTCTGCACTTTAACCAAAGTATACTTAGCATTGGCGACTTTTGTAATAGAAAGTGGGTAATTAAACAATATTTTATAATAAAACTGTTTATAATGTTCACTTACTTAATACTCTCGAACGACTAATTAAAGTACGTTCACTATCAAGATTCATCTTAAATTAAAATTCCAAAAATAACTCAAATAAACAAAAGACTTGATCCTACGCATTTTTCGACGCTATTTATGCATATTTATTAAGAGTAATTGTGCCTGGTAGGTACACAAGAATAACATACAAAAAAAAAACAATATCATTATTCAATTTACTTGAATTATATTGATACTGCGCTGCAGTTTATTCTTAATTCTAGTCACAACACAACAACCGTAGTAATAAGTTCGTTCTCATTTAGAAATGTAGAACTCCGGTTAATAAATAAATGAGATGATGAATCACATAGTTAAGTTTGAATGAAATTTTTTTAAGAAAATCATCATAAAAAAAACGTCAAAGGACTTTGAAATCCTTATGCCATTATTAATAGATAGATAATTTTTTAACATGAAAACTATTTTCTCTTATTCGATCTTGAGTTAACGTTGCCAAATGACTAATAAATATTTGTGCCATTCATCAGATTTTCCCTGAATTTATTTATTTCAGTATTTAATGCCTGTTCTCGACTGTATGGTTTATGGTAAAATAGTTAGACAGCCAAAATTAACCACAATTTATGGAAAGACCTATGGAAAGTTACAGGAAACGAATAACTTTGATTTAACCTAACACTAGGTGGGTTTATTCCTCGACATATCTGTCGGTCCTCAGTTTCAGTCAGTTTTTTTTTTTAAAGAGTGTGTTGACCTCCCCCGCTCAACCCTCTTTCGGAGGGCTTTCTACATCATTTCAGGTGAAAACACTGCAACTCTACAAATTCTCATATACTTCACATGTTTCTTCTAACATTTAAAATGTGTCCTTCGTAGAATCGGCGAATTTCAGCAATGATACCCTACAGTTTTAAGTGGAATTCGAACCACTCGGACCAAAGCTCAATCTCCGTATCAGAGAAGAGAAAAAAAGAATAACAACTACATACTTAATTCACTGTCACTTTTCAATTTTATTCGCTTGCTTTTATTACAGCTCTCTACAAGTCTACAGTGCTATCAATTCTTCAAAGCACCAAACATGGTCTACATAACGGATAAATGTTTTACTATATGAACCTATGAACAATCACTGATGTATTGTTTGTTTGTATAACATTTTTATGTCCATGTATCAATTGAATTACTTCAGTGAACACAATAATATTTATTATAGTTAATTGGTTTAGAAAAAATTTCAGATTTAATTGTAACTGAGTAATTGAGCCCAATGAACATTTCGCTATCTACTATAGAACTGCTATAGAACATCTATATATATGTAGATTTGTGGAACTCAGTGTGAGTTCCATAATAATAAGATTATTGATGTATTCGTGTAGTATTAGTAACAAATATATATATATTATGATGTGTGAGTAGTTAGTTGATTATACTGATGTTTTATGAATCATCAATTTCGTAGGTGATTCTGAAAAAAAATGACACAGTGCCGCTCACTTATTAGCTACATCGTGTATCCACTTTAGTTAAATACAATCATTCAGTAGCATACATGCGAGTACATTTAAATTTTGATGTTGTTTGATTTAGATCTCGAGAGATTAGTCGTCTAAGTGCATGCATACCAACTTGTGATGGTTCAAATTTAATCAAACGTAGTTTAGTTAAATATTTTTTTTTTGTTTTCGCCATGTGCCTTTCTTATTTTGTTTATCAACATGAACATCATTGATTGGTTTTATGGTTTTACAAGTGTATTAGATATATTTATAGAAAATTACAAAAATTGAGTCATATTCGACGATATTGTGGTGTTAGTTTCAAATTGTTTCGGCATAGAAGTGCATATCTATAATATTGACGGATTTTTATTCAGGTTAGTGATTAATTGTTAGTTAGTCGTTTTGACAGTTGATTTATGGTCCCTTTTTGAAGTTGGATCCGTAAAAGTTTGATTTACAAGAGACCAGCCCGTACCTAAAACTCGTTACGTACGATAATCCAAGTTACCACCCAGAATATCCTAGTTTCCTATCTGACTAAGTAATTTTGTAAACATTTAGAGACCAAACACTTCCTTTCCTCTTAAACTCTAATATTAAGTACAACACCTGAATAGTAAAATTGAAAAACACATCTATTGAATGGTTGTTGACTAGGTCCTGACTGGTGAGAAGATGGCAGTTTTTAATAGTTTAATATTGGATTTCGAAATACTTAAACAAAAATACTTCATTCCGTCTTAGCTGATCTTGAAATTTTTGGCTTTTTATAAGTAATAAAGCAGGTGCTGATCTGTGTCC
>JANSTT010018695.1:0-13219 GCA_026745375.1 Platyura marginata | reverse complement strand
TTCAGCCGTTTGGCTGAAATCTTGATCACGGACAGACGGACGGACATGCATAATTCGACTTAGAATTTCACGAGAAAAACAATGGTGTTGAAATTTTTTTTCTACGATGAGTATTAAGGGGCGTTACAAACTCCGTACTAAAGTTATAATACTCTTGATTAACATCATATGAGTATAAAAACCGACAACCGAGTTTGGTTCACTATCACTAATCATCTTAAAACTTAAATCGATCATGTGTATAACACCTTTTTATGTAACTATAGAATGTTTTTTATGTTTCTTAGATTTATTGTTATTATATCAATTCATAATTATAAAATAAAACCCTTAAACATACTTCTCATTGTGTTTAAGTACGAATTTGTATAACAATTTTCATTCAAAAAAAGTGTATGCTCAGGCATTTTTAATAAAATAGCTCACAAGTTTATGGGATCGTAAAATGTTCCTTTTGAAATATAATATTTAAGAATACAATACAATCAAAAAATTTAAGTTCAAGATATCAGACGTTCAGACTTAGATTAAAGACTAAAATAATGTATCAATATAATTTCGTTGGAGTAAAGAAATGAACCACATAAATAACGGAATTCATTGCTTACGTACTCTCTTGTACTTACAAGTTGTTAAAATAGTATTAAAATCGCTGACTATATATTGGATAACGGTTCACTATATATTTTTCAATTTGTGAACCTTTTTACGAGATGTATATTGAAACACTACTAAACTAATATGTATACCGGAAATAATCAGTCTCAAATAAATAATATATTTCTTCTAATCAGTTATCATAATCGTATATACCTCAGTCTCATTCTAATTAAAATATTATGCTTTTTATGATGAAAATATGTATGGCTCTTGACAGACGCAGTATTGTGAGTTTAAAAATTCTTACAATTTATTTTACATTGGAAACCGGTTTAAATAGGTAGAGGATGTTTGATAAATACAAAACAAGGAATTATAATTTAAATTTATAATATTTATATATATATTTTATCCAACCCGATGTAGTAATATACAATAATTCTTTTTATTTTAAATATGTAGTAGTTATAGGTATCAGAAAATAAAATTAAACAAAAATTTCAATATGCTGCTGAGCTACTACAGCCATTTAAAATTTTCATCACAGCTGAATAACCAAAATATACAAATTAAAAACATTTTGTTTTTTTTGTTTTACAATAAAATTATATAAATACACTACCTACAAACCAAAAGCCAACTATATATCAACCACTAATGATAGAGAAATATTTGTTTTTTTTTTCTTTCTGATAAAAAAAGTTCAAACTCCACCATCTTTTCATTAACCAGTAACAAAGTTTATAAAATTGTGAGGCAATATTTTTTTAAATTATAAATATTTCCTATCTACACAATATACATTTATATAATAACAATAAATTATAATTTAACTAGGCGTTTAGTTGAAGTAGGTTTATAAACAAACGAATTTCCATTTTTGCTGCTGTTCAATTGTTGCGCAATATTAGTCTTTGGGTTGGCAATTTTAATTCCGATAATAATTGTTGATAAGAATTCTTTAAAAGGTATTTTCATGGCAGTTTACGTTTCTTTTTTTGTTTTATTTTACTGTAATTTATAACAAACAAAATGTCAAATAGAAAAGATGAAACTAATATGTTGTTAAATAAAGATTGTTGCAGTTGCATCCAAATATAATTTTAAATAAGTAAAAAATGTTATTTAAAATATCTTTAGCAGTAAGATTATAACTTAAAAATTGTTAAATGGAGAATTTATTAATTTAAAATGTTCAGGGCAGAAAAATGAAATTCAATTTAAAAAAAAAAAACTATTTAGGCAACAATTTTTACTCTCAATTACTATTGTAAATGTTTCACAATATTAACATTTAATATTTCAAATTTTTAACAAAAATTTCACGGCACAATTTTTATTTACATTTTTCTAACCATTCTTTTTATTATTATTTATTTTAAATAGATCAAATTTGGATTAAATGTTTTTTTTTATAATACTTTTGAAAATTAATAATAAAATAAAATCATACATTTCTTTTTATTAGGTATACATACTTAACTATATTTATTGTTGATATCCACCTCCACTGAATTGATTTGGATTGTAATATTGAGATGTAGTCTGTAAAAAAATATTATTATAAAGCTTGATTGAATTCCAAATAATCCTTAATTGATTAGTTAATCTCTTTATATTTAGTGCAGAAACTAATATGTGAGTAAAATATTAAACAAAAACGTCTGTTTGCATACAGACAATAATATGGACAACGGTGTTCTATGTAAGACAACAAAAACTTTAAATTTGTGACTTTTTTCCTAAAATTAAGCAAACCAAACAGATTACTCCATAAAGCAGCCTTTATTAACTAATTCTGATTACATTAGACAAATAAAAATTGATTTAAATTGGTAACAATTCATCGGTATCAAGTTCTTCATCGGATTCTTCTTTAAACGATGTATGCATTTTTCCTGTACGTGGCCGATCAGTTGGCGGTCCTAATGGATCAGAATATGTAATTACAGGTTCCACTGAGTCATTTCGTTCTGCATGACTAGACGGATTCGATGAACTATTGTGATTCTCCAATCCGGATCCATACTGCGATGATCGACCACTTAAACGTTTCCTTGTACTTGTAGTAGTTGTAGGACGACTACTTCCAACTCGCTGTCGAGTTTCTTTAAGTTTTTCTAATCTTTGAAATTCGGCACTATACTTCTGATACAATTCATCTAAGTTCAGAGTTTGAGTTAGATGTATCAATGCTCGATAACAATCAACATTTTCCGGAAATTGTTTTAGAATATTCTGAAAGAGCTGTAATGATTTTTGCGAATTTCCAATACGACGAAAGCATCCAGCAATTCGCAACAAGAAATATGGATCATTTGGATTGGCCATAACTGCCTTTTCGTAATAAACAATTGCTTTCTCGGCTACCTGAAGATCAATGAAGTGAGAACCTAACCATGCAATAGATTGTAAATTTGACGGATACGCTCTATATGCTTCGGTTTGATACTGAAACGCCTGCTGTCGATCACCTTCAGTTTCAGACATTTCAGCAATTTTTTGAAATATTCCAGGATCCATATGAATTGTTCCTAACAATTGAACATACCATTCGAGGGCACCACTAGTATCGCCGAGCAATTCATACAAATTGGCCATTTGATAGACCACATGTGGATGATGACTATGCGATGCTGACGCGTGTATTTTTCGAAAATAATTTAGGGCTGCATCAAAGTCGCCCATCTTTTTACAAACCAGTCCCAAATTGTAGATAGCTTCAAATGACATTGCATCTATTTCTACAGCATTTTCAAAATATCCTTTTGCCTGTTCGTAATCTTCCTTGATCATTTCCAATGCACCACTGTTGATAAATGCAGCCGGATTATATGAATCAAGTTCTCGACAAATTTCTGCATATCGATTAGCATTCTGAAAATCTCTCATCTGTATATAAATAAATGTAAGATTAATGACAGCATTTGCCGCAATGGCTGGTTCCTTCTTTTCGTAATATTTCAGAGTCTCAATGGCCTGAGCAATTTCGTGCTGCTTCAAATACATTATAGCCTTATTCAATTCTAATTCATTAGCCAACGCTGGATAACTTGAGTTTTTTATTATCTCAACACACCAAGTATAACCTTCATTAAAACTGTCCTCGATCACGCCCGATATTAAATTCGCTGACATAAGAATATTTTTTCCGGCCAAATGTTTTTGCTCACTTTCATAGACGAAAAGTTCATCAATTTTGATTTTATCCAAAATGTACTGATAGGATGGATTTGTTATTGCATTGGATAGCTTATGTTCATCATCGTAATCAATTTGGACTTCTAGAAGTAGCTGAAAAGCACGTTTCATTTTGTCTGTATCACCTAAAGCATAATAGCATAGTATCAAATGTAGGCCACACTTAAGATCTGCCCGTTCCGACATAATGAATTCAAAACTATTAGCTGCATCTGAGTACTGACCCATTTTAATAAATAAAATACCAATGTTATGACTAATCTTAAGGCGAAGCTCCTTTTGATTATTTGGCACCTGATCCAAAGCCATTCGATACATTTTTATAGCTTTTGAATAGGCACCTAGTTGAAAATATATATTTCCCATATTAATCTTAAGGCGATTCACGTTCGGATACATTTTGCTTTTAGTCATTAGAGTGTATGTGTTAAGTGCTTCGACATACATCTTATTTTTTGCGTAAATATTGGCCAAATTAAAAAGTACCAAAAATGTTATATCGAAATTATGATACGAACTGCCACCATTTTGATCGCGCAATCGAAGCAACGTTCTGTCCAGTGACGAAGCTTCTTTTGCTTTATTTAGACTTGCATTCAAATCGGAATTTTGTCCGGTACTTTCAAGTATCGATTCATCTAAGAGATAAAGTATTTTATTCTCTAATCCTTTGTATTTTTCTTCTGGCAAATCTTGTTTTTTCTGATCCAATATAATTGTTTTTTTAATGGACGTCCGTTGATGCAGCATTGGATCAAAAATACGGCCAGCTTCCGATGTATACCCAACCGGTCGTATTGCAGTTGATGGTCGACCAATTGGTTTATCACTTGAAATAAGTAGTCTGGATGCAGTTTCGCCCCGTCCATTATCACCATATTTTGGTGTAACTAATTTCTTTCCATAGCTCGATACTTTTAAAGCACTTTGAAATGCTTCATCGTGAAAATTATCATTATCAAATAGTTCTGGTGTGTTCGATTGAAATCCGGAATATATATCGGTACCATCTTCTGGTCCACTGCTATAGTTGAAATTATTTAATGAATTCATTATTTGTGGTAAAATTCAACTGATTGGTAATATTTTCTTCTTTTATAAATAATACCTGTAGTTAATAAATAATTGGACATATTTGACGCGCATGTATGGGCCAAAACAAACGGTTGCTATGCGATTGATTATCTAATAAAATTCTTTAAGCGGTGTTTACACCACAAAGAACATGGAATCGATTTGTAAATTGTAACATAAAACTATAGAGTTCAATAATTTTTTCAACCAACGAATAATAATGATCGCCGTTCTTAGTTTGTAGAGTTTTGGATGTTCTGTATTGGGATTGATTATTTGACTATATGAATAATTAAAGATAGAAACAAGTGTAATAGGTTGATTGAATATATTATGTATATATGCCCTTATATATATTATGTATATATGCACTTATATATATTATGTACAAGAAGCACTTGATCGATATTAAAATAAACCGTGTGTATTACCTGTTTGACTAACCAAACCCCACAAAAATAAACAACGTACTTAGGAATATTGCTAAACAAATATAAACCAAATATGTACTTACATCTGTCTGCTGCTGTGAACCATATGTAGCCGTATCAGGAACAAAGAATCCAGTTTGTGGCACCGTTGGAATTGGGATTGCAGGTGCCATTACTGGTTCTATCGGTTTACTTGGAGCACCAGAAGGGTTAAATACATCAACATAAGAATTTTTAAGTGCTACTCAAAATAATGCAAATAAACAAATTTGAAAGGAAAAAAAATGAAAATAAATATTTACTTCGATTTCTTTGCATTTTAAACATATTCGATTGAAGAATGGGCGTTTTAGTTGGTTCATTTGCCGTTGCTACTGATCCAGACGGGTGCTTAGAGTTTGCAGATGAAGGTAAATCTAAACCAGGATTTGAGATTTGTGTTGGTAACGAAATTGTTTCTTGTGTACTTGGTGCCATCAGTATTGGCGATTTGGTTAAGTCCGACATTTTTGGTGGCGGTTTAAACTGTTCGATTTCTTCAGCATCTCCATCAGTGTTTACCCAGATTTTCTTGTCGGGATCCCAAACGATCTATTGAATTATTTTGTTTTATAATATGTTAGATAATGTACAAAATATTATAGATAAAAAAAAATTGTTATCTTACAGTTGGATTTTTGTCGTCAGGTAAAATCATTTGATTTTTTGGCTTAAGGGAGAGTTTATTCCAAATGCCACCAAACCAGCCACTGTTTGAAGTAGAACTGGAATCAGTTATGTTTTCAAAAATTTATTGATGTTTTAAATAAAATAGTTGTGAAAAAATATCAACCTTTGGTTCAAATTTTTGTTAATGGTTCGTGGTGGTTCTTTTCGGGAACTATCAGGATTTTCTGATGGACTTTGCTGATTTGACAGCGCAGACATTGAAGCAGAATCATCATAGAAACCTGGTTTATTTGATATGGAGTTGGGCATTGAAATTGACGGTTTAGGAATCTATAATTTGAAAAAAAAGAAAATGTTAGCAATCTTAGAATAATAAATAATTTAAATCGAATCAGATCGGTTTTTATTCGAAATGTTGTTTAATGCAAAGAATATCCGCACAATTCATTAACAAATTAATAAAGAAAAGAAAAATCCATATAAAAATAATATAATCAATTGTCTTTGCTAAAATGTATTTATTCTGATATTACATTATCTGTACCTGTACACTAAAAATTGTTACACAGGAAATACTTAGATGTTTTTTTTTTCAAGCTGCTTATAAATATATTAATTTTCACATTATTTCAACTACATTCCCAAGCGTTAAAACACACAGGTCTAAATAAAAGCCTTGGTTGAAAGTTAATTTCGCAAGATCCATTAGTCGTTTTTCATTTAACCCTATAACACTAAACCTTCGTATATTTTACGACAGCACGTAACCGATTATCTGACTTCACATGGTTCCGTTAGTCTGATCGATGTAGTCTTCAATAGTTATATTTGAACTCAAATTAGTTATTTATTTTAACCATCTGTGGGGAGCATCGAACATTCTGCTGCATAAATTGTGCAAACTAAATTTAATTTCAGTAATGTTCTTTGAATTTTTTCATTTTAAAAGTTTATTTTTCCTTTCCATTATTTGATTAATAAATAAATTTATAATTTTGTTATTTTAAAGAAACAATAAAAAAATCGTAAAATTTACTAATGTTTAGTATTAGTGTAACTCGTATAGGAGGGGTTTAGTGGACTAGGGTTAAATTAAAAGGAATTCTATATTTTTATTTTACTAAAATGTTCTAATTACTCTCAAATTGATTTAATGTTTAAAATTTGCAAATTTAAAACAAAAGAAAGGTTTCTCTTAATTGAAACCTGTAACTGTATGTGCCAACCAGATAAAGTAAGAAAAGATTGATCAGTTCCCTTTGAAATGTATTTTCCATGAATTTGGGTATTGAGTTTTATCTTTCTTTATTTTTTTTTTATTTATTTGTAACATATCGCGTATGGGATTTTTTTAGTCTCACTAGCGATAAATACGATAAATTAAAGATGTTTATGTTACTACATAAGTTTAGCGGACTGTATTTAAGTAAATAAGGAATTAATCCAACTGACTAACTTGAAAATGTTAAAGTACGTTGTTATAATATAGAAAAATTTGCAACAGTACCAAAATAAGTGGTGTTCCAAATATTTTGGAAAAGGTTGCATCAAATTCAAACGCAAAATATACTGATCGGTCAGTAATGTTTTTTTAAATTAAATATTGATTTGTGTTGTCACGTGATTATATTTGGTTATTAGTAATTTAACATTTTTATGAGTAAGGATCTATCGGTAAATCAATATTATATGTTCGAACTTCTTTATGTCTTCGCATTGCAATAATTCTATCAAAGGCCTCAAAACTTCGATCATACTCCTCTTTCATTTTATCATAATTAATTTTTAATTTTTTATCCCGTATAACTTGATTTAACGAGAATCCCTTTACACGATCCTCATATCTGCTACAATTATCATCGGTACATTCATTTTCGTTATCATCATCATAATCGTTATCAAAACGACTTGAAAGTGGATCATCAATTGGAAATGTGCCGTTAAATACAATATTTGGCATAATCTTTTTGCGTATAAAGCCACGATTATTTTTATTAATTTTGTATACATCTAAAGTTTTTGTTAGTTTATCACGATGCGCATTCTTAGCAGATATAGCTTTGTTTTCAATTTTTGTTGGAAATTCTGCTGTCATACAAATATCTTTAAATTTTAAATTACTTCTTTTACGTAAATTCATATTTTTAGCATCAATCATTATTGCACTGCAGTTACTTACATCTTCCTTTACCGTGTCTATTTGTGAAGGCGGTGGTGGATTGAATTTTACATTATCATGTTTTGGTTGCTCAGGCTGCTGTTCCAAGTAAATAATAAAACTTAAATTATGAAGTATGTGTTATGATAAGTTATGCTGTGAAGCGGAATAAAAACTATTAAAAATTGTATGTATGTATGTGGGTGGTGCGTATGCAAAGCTAAATAATAAATTGTAGCTATGGCAATAGTGTAATGAACTTTCTTAGCAGGTAATATTGCAAAGACGAAACTTGAGAGCTGAAATATAGGGGCGTAAATGCCTAGACACTTTAAAATTTTAAATGTTAGCAAACTACATATGATGTACATAACAAGAAGATATCATTATTTGGGTAATCAATCTATATTTTGGATTTTTTTTATCATTAAATTGAATAATTGCTACTTTTCCCAAATTAATCGATTAGATAAACCAAATTCAATTTATGGGCACTTTTTTCTGATAAACCTAAACACAACCACTATCTAATAATATATACAATGTGAGTGTCAAAATAACGTTATTTTTAATTTTGAATATATTTTCAGATTACTGTTCATTTGATTTATGGAGTGGCTGCAAAGAATAGTCAAAAGAATGTTATAGAACACCTAGATATTTAAAAATATCTTACATTGTTGTTTTAACTAATTGTTGTGATCAATTAAAAATAATTTATCGGAAAATATTTTGGTCGGAAAACCTTATCTTAAAATTAAAATACAAATTATTTTGCGTGCATATAGAAATAAAATCTTAATTATGAAAAATATTATCATACCTCACTTTGAGCTTGTTGATTCCAATAATCATAGCCGGGCTGATCATTTGGTAAACCGGATTGTTCATTGTTGATGTTCGATTGTGCCAATGAATTATCATAATAACCATCTGTAACTGGATAGTTTATTTCTGTATTTACGTTACGTTCGACATTATTTGTTTTATTTGCTTGTTGGTTTGGATCGTAATAATTTCCACTACTAACAACAGGAGCATAATTTTGGCTATAGTCAACGTTAGGCTGTTCATTATATATAATTTTGGGTGGTGGTATTTCAGAACTGTAGTTGTTATTATACTGCAGATGTAATTCACTAAATTGCTGGTTTATTTGCTCAAATTGTTGATCAATGTGACTTTTAACTTCTGGATGTGGATATTGTGTAGCGTCAGAAATGCTTTGCGCAGTATTTGTTGAATGGTTAGCAATCTGTATGTATTTATTTATGTATTTTTAATTAGAAAACATCGATTATCATATTTTTGTTAAAATTACATTGAATTGTTTGAGAGTTTCGGATAATTCCTGTAGCCATGGTTGATCTTCTATTGAAACCGAATTTGAACTTCGTCTTTGATCATCGTTTGGTTCGTCCAATATTCTTTCTAATACAGGATCAAAATATTTTAACCGATCTGCCATACAATAGACCTAGAAAAATATTTTTAAAATTGTTTAAATCACAAATTAATATACAAACCTTTTCGATAAATCCAATTTCAAATTTAGACGGATTTTTATGTATATGAGTTGATATTTGCTCTAAATACATAAGTGATTTCAGTTGCATACCATAATCTAACATTCTGGTTGCTAGCAAATATTTAAATGGTTGAAAGTCGACAATAGAAAATTTATCATCATTTAGTGTGCACGCATATTCATAAATTTCGGTCATAATGATTGCCTCATTTGTTGCAAATTCTTTAAATGACCTATGATGCGATGTGCCAAGAAGAACCAAACGAATTGCATTCGATGAATTGGGCATCAACATTGAATCCTGGTTAACATTTGAATATTTACCGAAACCAACTTGGGCCATTAAATAACAAAATTGAGCGGCAAACAGATCACCACGATTATATAGTGAATCACCGAGTGTAGTTATCGATTTTCGATCTAATTCAGGTTTTTGCGATGTATTCGCTAAAATCATAGCCAAATGGGGTCGCCAATCACCCCATTTTTCATCTTGAATACTCTGAAAATTAAAATACATATTAGAAAAAATTAAATTAGAAGATAAAAAACAAATAAATAATATAATTACCGTCACAGAAGATGGTGTACGACCACTCATAAGCTGATAAAGTGTTTGTAATGGATCATTTAATTGTAGCTTATTAGCAAATTTCATCAAAACATTTGCATGTGATCGTCGGTCTAATTTTGAGGCCAAAAATAATGCATGGCCCCATAAATTATTATCGGTAGCCCATTCTAGTGCTTCATTAACATTTCCATAAAGTAGATAGTTCCTAAATTTCTCTGTGATTTCCTCCTCCGTTAGTGATTTCTTTATTTTATTGCTTTGTTCCAGTTCCGGATGCTCGTCCAAGGCATGTTCATCATTAGGCGTACGAATTTCTCTAATATTTTTCACAGAATCAACAGAATTTCGCCGACTAGTTATTGAATTCTTTGAACTTGCTGATCTTATTTCGAATGCATATTCCAATTTATTTTGTAACAGTAACTCAGATATATCAGTTCCAACCACCATCTATAAGAATAAAAACAGAAATAATGTCTATTGTAACAATACAAGAGGAAAAAAAATTACTCCATTTTGCCTCAATAACAAAATTAACAAATTCCACATTAGTGTATATGATGATTTGTTAGCATGTCCCAGTGAAACAACACTTGATACCGAATTTCCACGTGATTTTACTAAAGATGTTGGTCCCAAACGTATTTGATCCTCACAAAATTCGATAACTGTCTTTTTGTGTGTAACACCTCGTGTCAGTGGACCAGGAAACATTTGATAGAGTTTTCTGGTTCCATCATTTACACCTAAAATTTTAAATCATTTCAATTAATTTCCTTTGCATGAAAAATATTGATACTTTAAATAAGCAATAATGATTTTAATACTTACCAATATTAAGTACTTTGACAATATTTGTTACTTCGTTTGGAGAAAACTGTGGTTTAACACACACCATCAATCCATTCGAAAGAGACACGGTACAATGATCAACGGTAAATTTGCATGGAGTTAATCGGCGAGACTGTAGTGTAACTTCATTTGTTGAACCAGACGCATCAAGACGTTCAGTTCTTAAAAATAAACATAACGTTATTTTGGAACTGATACATTATCCACTTTCTAATATAAATATGCAATATTGGTAATATGAAGCAGAACATATAATTTAAGCTCTCTAAGATTTACTAACTATTTAAAAAAAGCTAAGTTAGTTTACTATTAGATTAAATATATAGTTTAGTTAAATATATTGTTGCAGATTGTTTCTTGTAACTTTATGATTTATGAAAAAAAATATAATTTTGTAATTTTAAAACAAATACTACATCTTTGTTTAATTATCATTAACATAATTAAATTAATTTAGTACAGGCATCTCAAGGATGCAGCAATTGTATAGCTTAAAATATATGTATAGTTTATAATAAAGACAGCATTTCAGAGATTGGGCACACCATATTAAGGTAGAGTGTACAGTGTTTTTTCTTCAATAAAACAAGGTTATAGGAAACAATAATAAAATAATACATAAGTCCTACACCAAATTTTCAGAGAAATTTTGACAGAATTTTGTTTAGCGAAAAGATATCAAAATTAAAAATTTCATTTGATCTTACATAATATCATCATCATTTTTGTGATCCAGATTTTGTTCATTACTATAACCTGTTTTCTGTAATGCTGTAACATAATTCGATTATCAGTAATATTTATTATTTATACAAATTGCATAAATATCAATGCGAATGAGACAATTCGTTAGCAGATATTTTTAATATTTTGATGTTTAGTACTTGCAAGGGGACCAAAATTATAAAAATTGTTGATTAATTTATTGAGAGAAAATGGAAAAAAAGTTGAGCTTTTAACTTGAAATAATTAATTTCGAACTCTGTTATAATACTGTCTTTCACTAAAATTTAAATTGTAAAAAATTAATCAAAGTGGTAATTTAAATTTACATCTTTATTAAGTTTTTATGATTTTTTTATAGCTGGGCATGCGATATACGATTAGATAAGCAGGTACTATACATGAATCACATTAATGATAGATTCAATTGAACAAATTTATATTATAGGAGTATAAAATTCTGTTTTATTTTTTATTATAGAACATCTCAAAACGAAATTATAAGTTCAAATGTGTTAATTTTATTTAATATGTTGATTCTAACTTTCACACTCAAAATCTTGGTGTGCTCGCTGGCCAGTATGCTCAATTGAATTTATTATAAGTAAACATATATATATATATATATATAAACTTAGGTAGTTAATATTTAAATTTATCTATTTATGTGTACGTCTTACTTAAAAAAAATCATTTAAGTAGTGGTATCAAATATTCCAAAATTATGTTGCCAACAAACATTTAATTATTGAGCAAATAATTTTTTATTGGTTAAATTATTGAAACAATCTAATAATGTCTTACTTCTGTTTGTTACAGTGAGAGAAAAGTTTAAATATTTTACAGATAATTGACACCACTAAAATATTTAAATATAATAGTAGATATTATTTAATATCTCAATTACAATTACATAAATTGTTGCGCAACTCTTAAAACCGAAAAAATTAGATGAACTTAGTGAACATACATATAATACCGATACATAACGGGTGTTGACTAAAAAATGACAATTATTTCGAGAGCAAATTAAGACTAACGGAATTATTTTAATTTTTGTTATTGTGTTTTAATGCTCGCGTTATCTTTTTATACCCGTATGATGTTAATCAAGGGTATTATAACTTTAGTACGGAGTTTATAATGCCCCTTAATATACATCGTAGAAAAAAAAATTTAACACCATTGTCTTTCTCCTGAAATTCTAATTTGAATTATGCATCTCCATCCGTCTGTCCGTTTGTCCGTCCGTCTGTCCGTGATCAAGATTCCAGCCAAACTGAAGCTGAAGCTAGAAAGCTGACAGTTTACTATATAGTCCTAGTAAGATCTCCTATTGTTTTTGGAGCAAATCGGACAAAAAATAGGGGAGGCTGTGGTACAGTGTTCACCTAATTTTGATATAAACC
>JANSTT010018694.1:0-13223 GCA_026745375.1 Platyura marginata | reverse complement strand
TAACTTGTTTTTTCGCTCTCCTGAAAAATCGTGTTTTTGCAGATAGACAGTATTGAATATAAGCCCTCGATATGTTTTGCGGTTTATTATAGATAAATGTGTGTAATCTGTAATGGCATGGGCGATTTGTCTAATAGTTCATGGTCTTCTATAAAATAATATTTTTGAATATCAAAAAACTAAAAATGAATATTTTAAATTTTTAAAAATAAAAAAAAATATGTATTTTAGTTGAGTAGAAAACTAAAAAAAAAAAAAATTAAATTGTAAATTAGAGGTATAAACAAATTATAAAACAATGCAAAATACTCCAAAAAATTATTTAGCTAAAGAGTTAAATACAATACAGCGTCAGTGTCACCTTCAGCTTCAGAAGAAGTTGTCTATATATAATGGTAGCATCAACGTCAGCGTCATAATGACAGTACGTCTGTCAAAATAATATTTTTAAGTGAAGATGTCTTGTTGTTGTAAATGGATTTTTTTGACGTATCAATTCAATTAATTTCTTATCCATAATTTTATTCTATTTTACAAAACGTCTCTTATGAAACAATAAAAAATTAGAATCCAATAAATGTCAAAATGACGTCGCGGTTTTTTCAATATTAGATCGAAATTATAGCGCGTCTAGAAGCGCATCAATCATTGTATTAGGTTTGCTGTGTTGCCATACAATTGAAATTGACGTTGAAGCTGACGTTTACATGTTGTAACGACTTCCTCAGCCGTCACATTTATTATTTAGCTTTCATTAAATTTTATTATTATATTCTGTAATTTTGATTTAATTTACAATTTGTTTTTTTAAATTTTCCGCGCGTTTGTACTAAAATGTTAAACCAAGAGTAAATAAGTCCTCGGTATAAAATCCCACCTTTCTTTTATATATCCCGACTTCTGCGCGAAAGATTAAAGAGATGCGCGGAGTAAAAAAATAATAATGATTGGTCAACAAGGAGGGATGCGGCAGTTCCTGGTTCGACCATTGAAGGAGATGGTCACGCAAATAAAAGGAGAGAAAGAAGTGAGAATTCGGGTGTACGTTAATCAAGTGAAGTGCGCACTTAAAAAATGAATAATTAATTAATCACGGAACATTAACATTAAATACGGGAAGTAAACAAAGTAAAGAAGACAGAAGAATGACCAGGGACGGAACAGAACCACAATCCTTAAAATATAAGTACATGTAAGTGAAGGCCGAGAGCCAGGTCATCATTACAATGTATTAGTAGACATATGTCATTTTTGCGCCGATATCTGTGAAATTTTTCTGTGCAACACATCCCTTACCACACTACACCAGTTTCCACCTCTCAGTCTGAAAATTTTGACACTTACCGGTCGAATAAATCCCTTATCGGAGTATTTTGGAATGTCTGACGTGATTCAAATGACATGTATAGGAATTGATTAGTAGTTTAACTAATTTGGAACTTTTATCCTAAAAAGCATCAATAGATTTAGCCGTATGTCTTCACTGTTTCTTAGGATTTTTTAAAAATCGTTATATACAATTTAAAAAAAAAATTAATTTAAAAAAAATATTTTGTTGTTGTCAGTAAGTCGAAATTCGAAGAGCACATGCATGTACTATAGAGGGAATTTAATTTCAAAAACCACAGATTTTTTATAGGCATACTCTCTTAACATACATAAAATATTCAGAACAACATCTGTAGGTATTCGTAAATAAAGAAAATAATAAAAAAAAAGTACAAAGTCAATAGTGGGACCCTGGTATTTTATTGTTGAATTTTCCGCCATACAATATGTTTGATGATCCATATTTTTTTTCTTTCTGTATACAAGAATACCGGTAAATTTGGTAATTGTTACCAGCATGTGGTAAAATTTACATCAAAGATTATACATAAAGAGAAAATAAAATAAAGGAAAAACGGTTACAATTATTCTTACACGGCAGCGGTATTTGTTTTTGTGGTTACATTTACGTTAAATCTAGGTAAATATTATCATCAAGACTTGAATGTTTCAAACTGGACCACAAGGTTTTCTTCCAATTTTTGATTTTTTTTAAATACTAAAAACTGGGTTAAACGTATTAAAATCAAATACAAAAGATCTGAATAAAGTCAAAAAACAAAATGTCGAAGAAAAATAATCGTTTTAAGTCGTTTGTTATATTTTATGATTAGTTAAGTTGCTACATATAGATCCAAATTAAATAACGAATGAAAAACTAATTATAGAAAAAATTGCCAATTTCCTTTCAAAAAGTATCTTGTCATTGGCCACAATTAATTTAATTAAAGCTCTAACCGCGATATTCATATAAATTCTAACTTGCGTATCAAATGGTAGCCAACTACTGTGTGAGCGTGCAAGATTTAACTAAATGGACGGCCACAACAACTACAACAACAACGAATGTCTTGTGAATAAGTTACGTAGTTGCACCCCGGCGATTTTAATTTAATTCAAAACAAAACGGTTCTGGTCGTAGTAATTATGCTTGATCGAGCATGCAAATTTTAGGTTATTCTTTGTCAAAATTAGTAATTACAAACTGTGTGTGGATAGGTAAGATGTAGCTCAGTGGGTATGAAAGAACGAAAAAAAAAACCAAATTTTTATTGTTATTTTGATGGTTTTGGGTTTACCAACTTAACTATAGGTTACCAACTAAAATGCCATTCAATTTTACTGTTGAATAATATAAATTAGTTGGTTATTTTGTAGATTTTTTTATTTGTTTTGTTTGTATTAAATTGATATTCTATGTAATTTACTTTATGTTCAAGGAAATGCTGTAAAAAAATGTCTCTTTGTATATCAATTTTTTTTTTATTTTATTAAAATAGTAAATTTTGAGTAGTTATTTGTGTGTCACAAAAATTCAACTGTAAAAATATACAATTGACTTAAATATTTAATTGTAAAAATTATTTCGTAAATATTTTGTAAATTCCCAGGAAATTGGGAAGGAACTAGAAAAACGATACTCGCAAAGCTTTATTAATTATGTATAACATTTTGGTTGTGTTTATTTTTATATTACCCATAATAGCAACTATTTCTCTTCATCAGTGGATCCAGACCATATCTATTAATCACTGTATTCTTTCGCTAATATTTGGTACTACAAGAAGAAATATTGTACAAATTGTATACCCTACAATGGCTGGCTTTAATGTCTGTGAAATTTTCAAAACCGAGCACAATGTTGTTGGTTTTTTTCGTATGATATGGTAGGTACAGATAAATAATTAGAGTTCAATAGCCTTTCATATTGAAGCCTCCATTTTAATATTGTAATTTAATTTTAAACATTATGGAAGAAAAAAACGAAAATATTTACAATTAAAATTAATTTTTTTCTAAACCATCTGCACGTCTAATCTATTATCTTGGTATGATTCAAATAATACTAAATAAAAAGAAGTGATCTCGTGACTAGAAAAATTATGTCTAACGAAATAACTCAATAGGAAATAGTCAAATTATCAAATTATTACAATAATATCTTGTAAATGTCAAATTCCATCAAACATGAAAGTAGCAATTTATGAATTTTGAAGAAAAAAAAATTCTCTTGAAGCATCTGCTTGCGACAAATTACCAAACAGTGTTCCCTATGGGCGTACTTAGCATTGTTATACATATTAACAGTAATCTGTGATCCATATCAGTTATCGTCTTTAATCCTCATCATTATCCACATATGCATTTGCCACCTATTTCACTTATATGCTGCATCTCTTTCTGTTACTTATTTCTATCTACTGGAAAAAGTCCATTTTGCCCAACAGAATACCTAACTACAATATATTTATATATATTTGTATATAGGGTGTCCCAGCATATGAGGAAAATACTTTCAGGACGTGTTCCTCGGATTGATTTGAGCAAAATATTGTACCGAAGGAGGTTCAAAATTAACCGTTGGATAGGTGGAATGATGTTAAGTTTTTGGGATCAAAAACTACGTTTGTGCTTATAACTTCGATTAAATGGCAAAGAAATCCACATTTTTTGGTTTAATTTAAAGATAAATGCCCCCTCTTTTATTTTCGGTTCAATAATTCTATATTCATGGCACACTGTTTGAAAAAAATAACGGTGAACTTTAAAAATGGAAAAATGTACGAAATTTGAAAGAAAAAGTTTTATTTCTCAAAATTTTCCATAATTAATCTAATTTTTTTCCTTACACAATTTGACAGAGAATAATTTTCATTATTTTGTATGTTTTGGCAATTATTTCCATAAAAGACAACACATGATTTTTTATTTAAGTTAGAAGTTATTTAATTAAATTAAATCGATCGCAGGAACACGTCCTGAAAGTATTTCCCTAATATGCTGAGACACCCTGTATATTAAAAAAAAATGGATAAGAAAGTGCCTAAAGTGTGTAAGCCAAAAAACACTTTCGATTATTGAAAATTGATAAAAAACTATAATAAATTGCAAATATTTATAAGATTAAGGTGATAAATGTTCCATTTTACCTAACCGAACATTTCACCTTCTTTTTTCTTTTTTTTTCTTCAGGTACATAAACCTAATCCCATCATAATTACACACCACTCTTTTCCATGTACATTTATACCCCTGACGACGATATGTTTTTGTACCAGCAGGTGAACATCAAAAGAATTTTTCGGAGGTGCTTGCTTGATGCTATTATCTTATTGTGTTGCTCCTTTCGTTTACATTTTTTGGACACAAATATTATTGGTAGAAAAAATATAATTTATGGGATTATTGTTCCCATAATAGGATGTGGTAAATGGTGTTTTTCTTTAGTGGAGCACTTCTTGAAGCTAATTTTTTTGGAATATTCGATATAATTATTTTGCATTTGTGTACTTTTATTAAACATTTTTTGCATCAAAACAAAGTATGAATTGTAGGTTAGTTGTATTTTGTATCCTTAAGTTCGTGTTGATCTATGACGAATTTTCCAGAATGGTACGTGAAATTCATAGGGAAATAAGTATGCCTATCAACCGTAGGGGCGAATTCTTCTAATATGCAATGCAATGAGTGCTTGCATGTAGAAATATTTTTTCTTTTAAGCAAAAAGTTTAAAATAAAAAACCATACAAGGTCGAGCGAAACCAAAAGTTTAACAGAAATTTATTTCGGGAAGAAATTCTTTTGTGAGTGTGCTTCCGTTGTGAAAAATGTTACGCTTCGTTCCTGTTATCAACCAAATTTTTGAATATTAAATTAACTACCAAAATTAGACAGGTAAATTTAAGATAAAATAATAAAATGTAAAAACGAAAATATTTACACAGTGGAGTGATGAATTTTTCGGAAATTCAAAAATATATCTTCTTCTTCTTCTTTTTGTGGCAACACCTATCTTGATCTACTAATTAGCACAATTGTGCCGTTTTGTTTCCACTGAATATACAGTTATCTCATTGATTTGACATTTTCTTTGGGTGTGTGGAAATGAAGAACTTGATGAAACCTTACAAATGCTCGCCATTTCACCAAAGCACTGTCATTCTGAGATAATACAATTTCTAGACTATTTTTAAGTGCAATACAATTATTCAGACTCAGACCAAAGTCAACACAACAAGAGAAAAACATTTTCTTGTTTCACACCAGTCGGACTTGAAGCCTGGACCTCTCGCTCCAAATGAAAGGGAACCATTCAATCCACTGAGCCATTCGGTCGGTTCAAAAACATAGAGTTAGGTGAACATTTTGACATTTTTCGAATTTGTTGATTTTATCTCTTGGAATGTCTGTCGACTCTATTGGCCTAACTTTTTCTTTTTGATACTCATCAAATACTATGAAATCTTAGAATTTACAGAATTAGATTGAAGTAAAATTTTACAGTAATTAATCAGTAAGAAAAAACAATCGATATAGAAATTCTGTGAGTTATCCAAATTTTGTTTTTCTTTTATAAGTACAAATTATTTTTGATTTTAAGAAATAGTTGACAAACTTTTATATTTTTTACATAGGAACATAGGTGTGACTTTTCCTATCAGTATTTAGACATCTTTGATCAAAGTTTTTAATTGATCTTTCATGTTTTAATCATATTCAAAAGACTTTTTTAATTTATTATAGCGTACAGTACGTGAATAATATTTGATATACCTTTTAAGCACAATATTGTGAAGACTAAAGCTATAGATAGAATGCAACGCACCGTTCCATTTATAAATATTTATACGGTAGGTATGTCACAATGAATGGAACGGAATGGAACATTTCGTCAAGAGTTTGGCAAAAATTAAAATTGAACAGAATGGAACAGAACTCATAACCGCCATTTGACTGCCAAAACCATTTACAATACGCTGTTTTTGGAATTTTTAGCTTTTATTATTTTGGCACTTGCTTTATTATTTTAATATTGTCGAAATGGAACGTTATCATTGTGACTAGATGCTAAATTTGAACGAAACAGTGGGTTTCATTGTGCCTATAGCTTAATATTGTAGTGTATCACTATTCAAAAATAAAATCTATCTCATCACATTTTATCGAGTTGACATCATCATAAAATATGATTGGATTTGAAATAAATGCTGAACATAATAAAATCGCTCAATTGACATTAAGACAAGAAAAAATGACATTTGATGTCATGGATTATTTTTGAATAAATTTTGTAGTGTAGCCGCACATAAAAATTAAAAATATTTAGAAAGAGACAAGACATATGCTCGTATAATACTTTGTTAATATTTGTTAAGAATTACGCAGCCATTTTCTTCTGCAAATTTCTACCAATTTACGGTAAAATAAGTATATTCACGTCAAAAGCGATTTTAATTTTTATTTTTTTATTGTATGCTAATCCAATTTTCTTATCGCAACGCTAGTTAACACAAAATATGCAAATAAGAGAAATCACCATTGCATTTTGTGATGTACATAGTAAGTAAGTAGTATACTATATACATACTAATATATATTATATGTTTGTACATATATAAAGGTTGGAGTTGTTTGGCTATAATATAACTAAAGGTATTGTAGTCTACATGGGCTACAACTTAGTCTAGTGCTAGTGCTATATAGCGGATAATATATATAAAATTGTAAGTATGGGTACATGACTGCCATGTTAAAGATATATAAACATGAAATTAGAAACAATAAAGAAAAGGGTTTCGAATCACGAAGCATGAGCAAATGGTGCTGTTGGCTGGGCTCGTGACCTCGCGTTTTCGAATATATTTTAATGTAATTAGTGCGGCAGCAGCGTATATAGAATGAAGCATAGAAATGGGCTTGCTTATGCTATGTGGTATTGTTTATATTTACATATATGTACTGTACATATATAAGTACATATCCAATCCTTATTGAATATTTAATTCCTTTTGCCATTACTCGTTTAACTATAAGTAAATTATAATTCAATTCTATAATGAAAGTTTCCACGTAGACAAATTAATTTAATAGTCTGACAACAACAGTATTTCTAATATAGTCAAAGGTACGGAGTATATAAATAAATATATATTTTATAATTGGTTTGAAATAAGTTGCAAACTGAGAAACTATGTTTCACGTTAATACCAATCATTATTAATTTACTTTGATTTAAATTATTAATAAATTTTATTATGCATAGTTAGTTAAATATATGTATTATTATATTTTATATATATATAATTATATATATATTTATAGAAAGGGTTTTTTAAATTTATTTATAGATAGAAAAAATTAAATAATTAGGTAATCAGCATTAAAATTTTTTTTTTGAATAAAATACCATAGTTATAACATTCCAACTCAATTTTGATAAACAGAACGACTTCAGTATATAGCATCAAAATTCAAAATAATATAAGCCATTTTTTAACTATTAGTTGCTGCTTCATAGTTGTTCTTATTGTCTCGCCAAATTAGCCAAATGGCTCAGAGCAATGAGTGGTTGCCTTTGGATCGGGAGATCACGGGTTCAAGACCGACTGGTTTTTCTCTGGTATGTAGATTTGAATCTGAGGCCGAGTGATGGATTGCACTTAAAAACAGTCTAAATAATGGCATTATCTCTAAAAATGGCAAGGCATAAAAATAACGTTGAAATTGCGAACATTTGTAAGGTTTCTGCAAAATAGAGCTTGTCGTGTCAATTGAGATGAATGTATAAAAAGGGATGTCTAATGGGTCCATACATAGAGGCCTAAGAAATTTCGGGCACTCTATGCCCCCCCCTCTCTCACACTATACAGATAATGTGTAAGAATTTACCGACAAGACACAAACGGATCCTAAAATATAATCTGATATATAACTACTATAGATAGTACTATCCACCTTGAGAGGACAACTTTGGTCACAGAAAATTCCCCCCCCCCATGTGGGATGTCCGTTATAGAGCGGACAATGTGAAATAAATAGCTTAAATTTTCCATGTATGCCATTTAGACAAATCAGTCAAAAAATGTTTACGTCGGGGTCACCAATTGAAGTAATTTAATCTTTATGTTAAAAAAATGTACATATAAGTAGTATAATGGCGTTAAATTTGTTTAATAAACATATAATTAGTTCTAACAAGTATTCGATATAAGCGAATTAACTCGTTTCGGACTTTAGAGGCTATACTTTAAATTTAGAGTAACAATTATCCTTATACTGTACCCACTCCACAGATATATATATATATAAAAATATATATTCATTTTATAAATTATGCATTTATTTTCTATCTAATTTCAGTTTGTGGTCATACAAATATACGTATATATGTATATGTATATATAATATGTATATAGTACATATAATAAATTTTTATTGAATAAAATATGATCAAACCATAGGCGTGCAATCATACTCACATCAATTACAGAAATAATAGTATAGACCTACCCATTTTCGTTTCCATATTTATATTTTCATTGCTATATATTTTTCCTCATACCCTAATTCAATATAATCACAAGTGAGTCCATTGTACACGTTTTCTATACTCAAGTTCGATAAAAATGACTTCGAATGTAAATGGGGTTGCTTTCGCCATTAAGTTGACAACCCCCCTATTGTATATAACAAGCTCTATATACTAATACATTCATATACATATATCTACATGTACTTATATATGTGTAAACGTATTAAATAGCCATCATTAGAAAAATCGTTCGCATGTCGCAAAAAATATTACGTATACGCTTTGGTTCAGTGAATTGCTATATCCACGCCGCAGGGGAACCCCTAACACTTGGCACACAAATATGCCAACAAAGTAGTTAATAAAAAAAAAAAAAAATTAATAAAAAAAAAAACTTAAGTCCATTGGCTAGTTGTAGAGGAAGTCAGGCCATTGGAATTAAATTACGTCCGCCAATAAAATAGAAAAGGGGGTGGCAAGCATGCAATGCTCACTTGAATTCGTAATGGATTTAATTTTAATGTGAAGGGTTAGAGAATGATGGTTATGTTTGTTTGAATGATATTCTAATTAATTTTTGTTTTGATGTTAGAAGGTGGTTTGTGGTTTGCTTTGAGTTATTAAGATAATTACCCCCCTCAATTTCTAATTAAGACAATTATTTGTATTTTATGATGTTGCGTGTATATGTTGTAAGGTAAACGAATGACATTTTTGTACGGTATTATACATATATAAGAAAATAAGGTCAAGAATACCTACTAATCATAAGAAAAAAAAATTGTCTTGTTAAAGAATATTTTTTATTAACCAAGAAGCTATTGATTTTTTTTCTGTGTTTGTAACATCAACAAAACGCGCGACTATTTTAGCTAATAAATAGAAAATATATATACATATATGTAAGTATAAAGCAATTAAGGTAACATTTGTTTGACATAAGTCATACCATGTAATTAATTTAAAAAAAATTCGATATCTTAAACTCTTTTTATGTCAATCATTATAAAGTATAACAAACAAAATAACCCTTTTACCCAAAACTATAATTTTCGAAATAGAAATTTTTGGAAATGGGAAAAAAAAAGTGGTTCCACCCAACCTATAGGCACTTCTTTTGAATAAATTATTATTTAACTTTAACTCACCTGCTTTAAATGTATAACTTTTACAGATACGACAAGCAGCTGATGATTAATGACTTTTTGTGTGAGCTTACCGATTTTTTCGTGTTGAATGTAATACCTTTTCAACAACATGTGTAGTAATATGTGTGTAATGTGTATATAGGTAGCTTATACGTTATAAAATGTAAGGAAAATTTCTCAGTTTTACCTGGTTTTACAAAATTATAATCAATATACGTAAGAAAAACGTTACGTACAGTTGTCTGTTACGAGTTGCGGTTTTTTTTGTGCAAATCAGTGTCAGAAAACCAAAAAAAAAATGTTTATTGATTTTGTTTTATCAAAACATGAAATTTTGTTTTGGTTTCGGATTCTGATACGTTACAATTTTAACGTTCCAAGTAGCAATTTACAGTTAAAAACCGGTAATACAACGGTTGTACAACTCTAGTTAAAAATAGCAAAAACACGTTAATAATTCTTCTCATACACTTTGCTACAACTTTGTTTGGACAGTTTTTTTTAAACTTAAGTTGTTCTTGCTACGTTATAAAAACTCTTTTTTATAGAATTGCAAAGAGGTTATTTAAACGTCCTGCTACGGTTTTTACAAAATTCCTTTGCAAAGAAGTGTAATTATGGTTTAAAAAAAGTTTATATGTAACCAGGCAACATGTGTGGTTAACGATGTAAACTCTATTTAAACTTAAGTTTTATTGGGTTAAAAGCCAACGTCAAATAATGGTTGATTATACAACGGCTTTTTAGTTCATAGAAATTAAATTATTCTGGTTGAAATTGTACTGTTATTATAACGTTTTTAAAACGTCTTCTATCTAACGCGGGGCCAATTTAAGTTTTCTTTTAAACTTCAGTGGTTTCCAAATTGTGCGCCGCAGAATATTGTAAAAGCTTTTATAATAATTTTTCTCGTTTTCGATTCAATGTGGGTAAGATGCGACATCTAGGGGATTTAGCGTAAATTTATAGCAATTTTAAATTATCACTAGACTAGCCAAATAAAAAATCTAAAATCTAGCTCAAATAATCAGAAACTTATACTTATGCAATAAAACAAAAGATTTGTAGGGCCAGCTCTAAGTTATACCTGAAGTCAGGAACAGAGCGTGAAATTATTCTTTCAATTATCATGAGAATATTTAAAAAAGAAGAAGAAAATAAGAAGCAAAAGAAGCAGCAAAAAAAGAAGAAAGAGAAAAAGAAGAAGAAGAAACGGAAAAAATGGGTAGATATAGAACATTTTGACCTTTTTTTGAGGTTTTTTAAAAAATCACTTGAACTTTCTTATTTTTAAAAATGTGATTCTGAAATTTGGTATTATTAAACAATTTTGAATTGGCAATATTATTTGCTACATAAAATAATAAAAACATAACTTTTTCGAAAAATTAAAGAGAAAAAAAAATAAAGTGAAAGTTAGAGGAAAAATCAATGTGGAAAAAGAAATAAAAGGCCGTGTCTAGTTTAATGCGAAAATATGAGAACATGTACTGTACAGTGATCTGCAGGCTCATCCATCCCATTAATTTAATGTCAATGAATAAATAATAAATAAATGATTTTGTTCAATAATCCAGTTGTTTGACTTGTGAATTATATGTCCATTACAATTTTTTCTGTTGTTATACGTCTTTTATGTATTTTTATCTCTTACTTATGATTTGTCATACTTTGACTTAGGGAACAACGTCGTGGGAAAAAATTAGTTCAAAAAGTGTGCTGCGAGTCGAAAAAGTTTGGCAACCACTGGTTTAATATATAAAAAAATTAATATTTAGGAATAAGGATTTGGCTTACTTATGTAATATTTATTTAAATTTAATTATGAAATCTGTGGCAAAAAGTTAAAGTAGCTTAAGTCTTAGTTATTTAAATGGACTTTAAGATACAGAAATGCAAATAAAAGCAATATTTTCTATATAGAAAAATTGTTTTATTAAAAAACAAAATCGAAACGAAACATTGGATTATCGTTTCGGTTACGAAATAACGTTATAATGAAATATGAAAATATCGTTTCAGTGACGAATAAAGTTATAATAAAATTATTCGTTTTTTTCATTACGTTTTAATAACGCTATTCCAGCAATGGTGCAAATCGAAGCATTTCATATAAGTACTCAATAATTTTCTAGTAGCATTTACTAACTTCAAATTTTATATATTCACAGCATACATACCATATTTGAGTTTTGCGGTCGAACTCTAAATAATAATCTTGTGTGTAGCAGTCACAAATTCTGCTAACATTTAACGGAAGGAATACAGCTATACAAAAATATTAAAAATCCATAAGCCAATTAATCTTCTGTAGGGAGTACTTATATATATACTTATATATAACGATAAACCATTAACTGGAGGGATTTAAAAGTAACTTCTACTGACAGTTACAGGAAAAATCTAGCCATCTTCCAGAATATTTTTCTTCCCTTTCATAACATATGTATGAACTTGTACATTATTACAACACCTCTATTAGATACATTTCCACACAGAAGCTATTTTGTTAAACTAACTTCAGTGATTTACGCAATTTTCTAAAAGCTTCATTTAAATGCTTTAACCTACTTTAAGTATTTATGTGTGTACGTTACGTACGTAAACGCTAAATTTACAAATAACTTGCAATCGGCAATTATATGGTAGAGCTCAAGTGAATGATTAATTTAACGCAATTTAGAAAATTACTGCATAATACTCTGATATGTATAAACATGCAAAGAAATTAATTGGCAATACATAATTGGTTGAAAATAATTTATTCGAAATAATTGTTAAATCAATACATAGACTAGACTACCTATAGTTAGAGCAAATATCTGTGTTTAACAGGCATTGATAACTATATTGGTATATATGTATGTATATATAAATTAGAGTTTCGTGTTGAAATTAAATGAAACTAAATCTAATTTTCCTGGTTTGAATGTATAATTTTATATAATTTTTTTTTTTATAATTACACATAGCGTTGAAAATTCAAAATTTTAACGTTTAATTATTAAAATGTTTTGTGGTAAACAATTTTCTTTATTTTTTCAGAATGTACGTACACGTACATACATTACATACTATATGTAATGCTATTTATTATGGAATAGTAGAGGTAGATGAAATTTCTAATTTTTAATAATTTATTTTGATTTTTTTTTTTTTCATTTTATTAATATTTTTCTCTGAAATTTTTATTTTTTGGTGCACGCTTTTATTAT